>DWPV01008456.1:0-10006 GCA_018251915.1 Urbanus proteus proteus
GAAGATTAATGTGAAACACAGAACACCCCACCATCAACTGACTTTGTACGGGATTAAGTCACATTTGAAACCTTCAATCTTTATAATCCCTTAGTACAATGAGTGAGATGGAAAGTAGGTGCGCTTGAAAGTTCAACACGTGGTACAGAGGCTTAAAAGTTATCCTCTTTATGTTTTTCTTTTTGATAAATATAGTACTTAAACACTATTAAATAGACCAGTAATGTTACCTAAACCTAGGATTAGAAGGCAGATTCCTTCGTAGTTTCTACTCCGGAGGCACCACAGCCTCTGTCTCACATACTAAAGTTAAATTTATAAACAACTGGTTAACTTAACACTGGTTAGGCTGCTGTATTCAGGTTTAAAATGTATAAAGGAGATACACAAGTACGAAACGTTCTAACTTAGTTCGTAAGGGGAACAACGCATCTGTGGTCAGCGACAGGTTGAACTCTAACTTTATTTAGGGTTAAGTAATTATAGATGTACATACATAGATATGGCCTTCAATTGGATTGCATGCTCTTTCGGTACGAAGTTCTATATTTAAATAGTGAGTTAACTATAGTCTTAACTTTATGTCTAACAGAGATAATAATAAAGTACCGACATAAACATGAAACAAGGAGACAACAGGAAGTGGCACGCGGACGAATTGAGGCAACCATGATCCATGATCAGCTTAGCATACTCTTCTCATTTTCGGTGCTTGCCATTGAAACACGCAAATTTTTGCTGGTTGTAAAATTTTTGTAAAACTTCGTAGACATGCCTCGTTCATTTTTGACAACAGACAATCAATAAAAATGCAGTTTAATTAGTGGTAAAATTAGGATACGGTACTGATTTCTATGTGTTTGTTTGGCTGCACCGGTTCCTAAACTAATCGGCTCGTATGCCACTTCCTGTTGTCTCTTTCTTCCATGTACAAACGTGACGATAATACTCTGATAATACAATTATTAATGTTTCTCTACATATGCACATTATACTCGTACACACAATACACACTTAAATTAAAATTTTTGTAATTACTTTTATTCTCTATTTTTATTTCAAATTATTATATTGTTGTTTTATATATTTGGTAATTAATATACTTTGTAATACAAGTAATAAATCGTATAAGAGTGGGGCCCATACTACAGGTATAAACATACTTAAAAGGGGATACCCAACAATATTATAAATTTATGTACTACTTTTTTATTTCATTTCATTTTCTAGAAAACAGCTCTACATTAGTAATATCAAGAGTCGTTTGTCATTTATGTTAATATCTTCATAAAATAACTATTGTTTATATTTTGACACTACCAACATTGACCTTGACAATAAACCATTAAATGAAAATGCTATAATAAAAATGTAGTATTCTGAGCGTGTACCAACGACTATTGTCAAGCTGCCCAGTAATTTTAATGATTGCGATACGCAATTCAAACAAATAATTTTCTTTACAACCATAACGGTTTCATTAAAGCCCTCAAACTTGTTTATATTTTATCAAATGCTTCAATAGGTGCATTTTCTTTTATTATTATTATTATCATTCCTCCGGTTATGAACGGTAGAAGTTGTTACTATATAAGTCGAATAACAATCGTCGGTGGCCGCTCACCCTCGTCTGTATTTTGTTTGCAGTCGGTCATGAGAGGCATCAACCGTCCTTGCCTTTCGCGAAGGCCTCAGTATAAGTCCATCTCACCGCGCGGCGTGTTTCGCGCCTCCATGAATAAAATAAGATAGCACCGGCTGACTCTACCTGTCTCTCTCGTTGCTGTCTAATACGCGGCATGCCGAAACGGGACAGTCGTACTTTGGGCAGAAATGCAATAAAACTGTGCGCCTACACGGGAGATTTGTTGCTATGTAGCTTATAGTTCATCAGCTATGTTACGTAGACGTGTTGTATTATTTGTTTAGCAGAGTCGACGGTCGGCGCACGTGTTAATTTCCGTTTAATTTCGGATAATGACATTGCTGATTTCATTTCAAAATGTTAGGTAGGTACTGAAAAATTTCACCGCGGAGGTGGAGTTTAAATTTTTTTGTTATTTTTTGAAAGCAGTCCGCAGCTTTTATCACGCGCTCTTGCACATAACAATACGTTAGGGAATTCTGAATTTCGAGCGAAAAATATTTTTAGGAACAGAGGTTGGAATATTTTCCTTCAGCCATATTTACATATACATATTTGTCATTAACATACGTCTATCTGCTATACGCACCATTACACTACAACATAACAAAAACATGTTAAAAACAAGTTTTAAATTGAATGTTATATCATTTACTTGCTAGAATATAACATTTTTACGAATTTGTAAGCTGTATTTGAACTTATACAGAACTTGTACAGGTATACACTTTGAAAATAAATAAACAACACACGTGGAGGTATGTATATATATAAACCGTCGGTGTAAAATTTTTCAACTATGAGATGTTTTAGAGCGCTAAATACGATATATTTTTGTCTATGATCGAAACACGTGCTTCCACTGCGTTTTTCCTACCGGATAAAAGGTATAAAAATAGAGACAGATATACGAATATCATTAAAAACTTGTTTGAACCTAATAGAAACAAATTGATATCATAAGTTTTAGTATCTCGTACATATACAAAAGATTGTTAAGTAAATTATAATAAAACAGAGTATTTAGGATAGCACCTACCTGTTCTGTATATTAACATCCATTCTATTAATGATTATAATTTATGCTAATTGAGCTAATTATTTCATTGAGTAAATATTTTAGCCTTTATTACGTTAAGAAAACCTGCACAGGAAGCGCTAAAAACGTTAGAAACCTGCAATGCATCATACATAATAATATATTGAATGCCATTCTACGGTTTCCTTTCAATTTATGATACCTACTTAAAGCGAGTTAAGAGAAAGTATCTAATGATAGTAAAAGTATAGCTTGAATGCAAACAGGTAAAAATATCACTTAATGAAGTTAAATACTTTTTTTAATATAAAAATAGCACTGATGAGTAAGTGACCACAATCGTCCTGAGGTTGGCCACATTGCTACTTACGTGCCTAAAATACTTACATTGCTACTTTTGAGGACTAACTTTAATCCTTTAGTAAGTATGTTTTACACACAGTACATTACACCACTGTTGTGTAAAGAAATCGGTGTGGTTGGTAGTGCCACCGGAGTCAAAAACAAACAGTTTTACTACCTTTAGAACCACGTAGTGTCATATTCTGAATATTTGTATCTATGTCACTGCAAAGAATTAATAGCGATATTGCCGAAACAACTTGCTGCAAACCTATAATAGTTTAACTTTAATAAGCCTATGGCTTATTTCACCGTTTAATTATTATAAGTAGGTACGTAATCAACTCTATAATTATGTTTCTTAAAATAGAATCATTTTACAGAAACACATAATTTAAGTAAAAGCTGTAAATGAAAAAATTACTTGAAAGTATGTGTATGTTTATGAATAATTTTAAATAGTAAAATTCGAAGTAAATTATTTATTAATGAAATCGTCAAATATCGAAATCAAATTGAATTTCTATTCATAATTTTGTTCAAATTAAATCAAGTACAGTAGAGCTCCGTCACATACCTACGATACGACATCGCATCGTGATACGTCGTATGTGTGAGTTTTAGTCACAACTTATGTACACTATGGTACACTTTACTTTGGTTTTCGTTAAATTTCTCTGTTCTGTATAAGAATACTTTATAAAATTGACTCTACTACTTTTATACTAAACTTAGTAAGTTGTTGCTATTAGCCCAGTGGTCGAAATTCAATCAACTATCTTTATATTAATTAGCAGTTGACAGCATTAAGCTTTTTGAATATTTTTGATTAATGTTTTTTATATTAATGTTTTCATAATACAACGCAGATTTGTCGAAAGTACGTTTCATCGCGATACATGAAGGTCGTGCAGTAGAACGCAGGTGAGAGTCGTTAGAGAGTACCCATATAAAATTTATGGCCGTTGGAAATAAATTGCAGTTTTACTATAATTTGTAATCGGTCACCGCATTTAACCAATTTAAATTCGATTTTACTCGAAAATAAAATAAAAACTCATATCATATGTGTTTGTTTGTATTTGACTAAGTATAATTTGAAAGATATTGTGTCGTCTTTCAATCACCGAGTGATGTTAGTAAAGTATTTATTTACTAGCTGATCCCCGCGAATTCTCCAGCGTAAAGGAAGTAAAAAGCCATACATATTAAAACACGCCACCACGTGCATTTTTCAAAAATTAAAGTAGATTAAGTTACGCCTTAGAACTTTATCTATTTTCCAGTGGAAGTCCCGTCAAAATCCGTTCAGCCGTTTAGAAGATATCCGAGGTAATAATACAGATAGATAAAGAGACAAGCAGATGGAGTGATACACAGACAGACAAACAGATAGACAAAAAATATTGATTGTATTTTTGTTATAAGTATCGTGTATACGGTTTTTTCATATCCAATGAGTAAAAAGTTGTTTTGAAATCACAAACATACACGACACTTCGATTTTATTTATTTGTATAGATTGATGAAAATATGTATCATCAATAAAAAACAAAATACGATTCGCAGAAAGAAAAAGATACTAAACTATTCATATAATGAGAATGAAAGAAAAGCGAAGTGCCTCATGTCAATGTTTTCTAGTACTTGAAACCTATAACTTTCAGGAAAGAACAATTTTCCCGTCAAGTGACTGCCACTCATTTTCTTTGCATTAACGTCACTTAGGTATGCTCAACCAAGGCCTATGTTTAATAGATGTTTACGGTGCATTATATTCTAGTTCAATTCATAAATAATAAAATTTATATGGTGTGCTTTTAAATATTAGTATACAAGTAGGTACTTTAGTCACATTAGGTTGTGTTAATTGGGTATATTAACTGAAATATCTACCTACATATATTTTCTTTCAATGTAAAACAATTATATTTTGATTAATATTGCAGCAATAATTACCACGAGTACATTAGCTATGTACATATACTACACATAGATAATAGGTGCAGTAACTGCAATTTATTGAATCTAGGTACATCAGGACCTGAATACTAAAATTACCCACTTTTCCGCAATTACCTATCCACGATGTAAGGATTTAATGATATCGAATTATAGGTAAGCCAGTAAACCAGGTAGATTCTCTGTTACACAGTAATTTTTAATGTTGAAATAGTGTAGTTCTCCTATTTAACGAATCAATATAGGTATAATACGAATAGATACTGCTGTCACGCCATTAAAGGAAAATATTTTTCATAAGGACAAAATAGTTAATTTCCTCAATTTGCTTAAGAATACTTTTAGCTATTTTTATAAACATATTCAACTGCTCTATCGTCAAGATTTTCTTTTTCAATACAATTAAATACACTTGAATATTATTTTGTATAGTTAACAGATGCGAATAGTTACAAATTAGATTTCTCCTTCAATGAAATAGGAGTACATAC
This sequence comes from Urbanus proteus proteus, assembly GCA_018251915.1. Lineage (NCBI taxonomy): Eukaryota > Metazoa > Arthropoda > Insecta > Lepidoptera > Hesperiidae > Urbanus > Urbanus proteus. The sequence goes on from DWPV01008456.1 coordinate 5,480, forward strand.
AGTATAGCATAAGTACCTACATATATAAAATACAAAATTATTATATATCGATACAAGTATATGTGTGGCAACATTTCAAACATTTGATGGACATAGTGAACTTTCTAGTTTGCAACGTTCTCATCGTGAATCACTCCATGACAGTACTATAGAATAGTAAATAAATACGGTACACTACCCAGAACGCCCTAGTCACGCTACTTATTATGTGTACCGTTTAGATCAACTTGTACCATTTTTGTAGCAAGTAACTTGCATCTTTACAATATAATATACGACTCTGCCTTAAAAAAATGTGTGGCGAATAGTAGACGATTTACAGCATCTAATTACCAAACTGTAAAATCATTATTAAAACATGGTGAGAGTTATATTAAATACAAAGAGGTTGTTCCTTAAATAATTTGTTATTACATAAACATTATTTAGATAATTTTGAGTTATGTTCGACATGATCATTCGAAATTATATGATTTTGAAATATTTTAAATTGAAAAATACAAAAACTAATACTGTTTGTCATTTTTTGTTTATTTAATTTTGGGTACATTTATGTACGGTTGAGTATGATATGTTCTCATCAAAGGATTTTTGTGTCTTTTAAACAGCAAGATACCAAGCGACGTCGCATGTCGTAAAAGTTCTTCAAGTAACATGTACAACTTTCTGACATAGTTCAAACAATGCACATGCCAATGGTAGACGACTGGCTCACACGAGTAAATGAAGCGTGGACATGAATGGAGAAAAATCGATGTCGTTTACGTGCACGCCAATGTGGCTTCTGGCGTAAATTAGATGAATGTTTCAGTAACTAGCACAGATACTGCTGAATACTGAAATGACAATTTGAAGAAAAACTTTAAAATCTGAAAAGTTTAGCTTAGCATGAGTGTATTGCGGGAATTGATTCAACGATTGTTAGCGTTTAATAGATTTGAATGTGTTTTATCAATATGTTTAGATAGATCAATCAACTATGTTGTACATATCGTCACATAAATTCGTATACTGTAACATTAATTGACAAGGACTTATTAATTACACTGATTTACGCCAATCGTAGTGACTTTTATACTGTTTGTAAATGAAGTGTAAATATTTTCAATGGCCCAAACTAAATTAGGTACATTGCAAAAAATATATATTTATTTGTGATAAATAATCAAAATATATTGATATAGACCTATGGATTTTTAGCTACTCCGATGACATTTACAGGAAGATAGAGGGTAGTGCTATTCAGGTGCGACACCACACAACGCTACAAAAGCCGTAACAAAAGATAATAATAGTGCACCAAAATACTGTCTAAGTTATATGCAGATACCAAATTAAATTTAAATTCGTGGTAATAAGAAAAAAATAAGAAGGCGTGTGCAGGTGAATTCGTTGCTTAGTGCTAAATATTCAATGATTATCAAAAGACAATAGCGCACGGGCAATGGCGTCGACGATTAATGTCTCCTTGAACTAATCCTTACCCTTACACATTGAAAAACGTACTTGTAAACATCAAAGGTATCATCAAAGCGTATATTTGTTTAACAACCTAAAGAAAATTAAGTCATAATGAGTTAAAATTTTATAAATCATTAATCTACTATTGTTAAACTGCAACCCGGTTTAATTAAATCGTAATTATCTCGAGCTGCAATAACATTTTTAACCGAAAATTAATATTGAACTGAGATTTAATCTGCATTTTCGGAATGTTACTAATTAAGGCACAAATTAATAAAATGTTTATTGGCGTCGGTCTGTTTCATCTGTAAATACGATATGCTACAACTGGTATTGAACGAATTGTTTAATTATTACTTTTATCGCATATATAATATGTAGTCATTATGCTCGTAATTATCCCGTTCGAACTTTATTTCTAAAGGATTTAAAAATATACGCTTTCATTCACGATGTGCCTACTCTTATATGAGGTAATTACAACCGGTAATGATAAATTATTATTTAATTTGTATTTGTAGATGTATAGAATGATGCATACCTACGGCTTTAAGTTAATTTTACGTAGTTATACAGTCGTCTATATATTACATAAGTTACATATCCTATAAAATAATAAGTTATTCCCTAAACTGGAAATAAATTGTACTTTTTAGTTGTTAAACTGTTCATAAAACAGATGCAATCTAGAAACACGGTCATGTTTCAAGACAATTTGGGTTATAGTACTTATCCATAAGGCTTAAAGATATTGTATCCGTTAAAATTTTGTATATTGGTTTGAACAGATGGAATAATAACTCTTTCAGTTCATTAATTGGTATTTATATGCAAAAAATATTTAAAGCCATTGTCTCTCCCGCGACGGCGACATGCGCGTTTAAATAAAAGTAGCTTAAGTTACGCTTTAGACCTTCCGTGATCCCTCAAAATCAGTCTAGCCGAACATTACCATCGAATAAACAGATTTTTTCTAATTGCATTTTTGTTACAGGTATAGTACACACTTTCATATATTTTTAATAAAAATGTTGTTCTAATATTACAAACAGACACTTCAATTTTATTTACTTGTAACTAATTATTACGTTTTTTCTAAACGTTAAAAAATTAGTCGAATTGATAGAGCCGTTCTCGGGTGTTCCGCTTAGCAACACGATTCATTTTTATTTATGTAGATTATTTAATTGATTCCTTATTTCATTTTAATACGTCTTATTCATTAACAGTAGTCTGTAAAGATTTTAATGTGTTTATAAATTTAAATAAGATTACCTATTGTATTTTTATTTATTGCGTAGGTATACTGATATTAAAAAAATATTTAATTAGTGTATTAAAATAATTTAAAGCAAGATTTGTAAGACTCCGGCCAGGTTCCTTTCTCCAGTGTCCCTGCGAAGGAAATAGAAACACTTGTGCAGAGTTCCGTTTAAAATAAATCAGTTTTATAAAAATAATGCCCGTACTTTTTATTGTTTTAATCCAATATCTAGCAATTAATTTAATTAACTTTACACAGATTAATAACTTATTTAAAAGCATTTCTCATACTATTAGAAATCGTAGGCGTGCTACGCTGTAGCCCGCTAGCGCCGTAGCGCGGGCCGCCGCCGCCGTCGGCAACTTACCTACGGAACGCTGTTAAACCTATTACTTTTTATTACACGCTCTACTACTAACATAAGGGTTGTATATATAATCTGGCATACATTTTTTATTGCCGATAATATAATATTCAAGAAATAATTGTAATCAATTTGTTTTAAAAAGTGGCTGTGATTTCTACCTATTTTCCGTATTCTTAACATTATTTTTATTATTGTTGCTGCACTTTACAGTTAATTTTATACTAAAACTTTCTTTTATTTTACTGTTAAGAAGTAATAGGTGAATAATTAAAACTTAACAAACCACATATACGATATTTTATATTGAATCAAATAAAGGACAAAATAATGTAAATTCCTGGAATCGGGCTGATTTTGGTTGCCCAATATATTAATATAGTTAGTTTATATTCTTGTAGTTTATAGTTTACTCTAGTAATTAATTAATAGATAATCCTATTCTAATTTAGGAATCGGAAAGATGAGCTAATTTACCCTATATTAAAATATTTATTTATAATTATTTCCTTTGATATTTAATAATCTCTTGCACTTGCAGTATTAATTAATACTGGAACTGATTTATTTCACCGAACACTCCACACATAAAAACAGATTAATGAATTCGCGAAAAGGTATAACAAGTAGAAACAACAATTGGTAGAATCATGGAGCTCCATAAAACACTTCGCGATCGCCGCTAGCTCACTTGACAACACTGTAAAATTTGTAAACACAACGCACAGCACAATCACAGGTGGTAGACCTGAAAAAAATAGGGTTAAAACACACCAAAGCTAGACAAATTTATTTTATTATAGCTCGTTTTCATCATTTAGGTATGGTATGTTTTGTTTATACTCTTCGGATCCGACCTTGGGGTCGATGCATTTCACTGACACATGTAAACAAACAACATACCTGTGGACTTGAAGTCGAGCGATAATAAGAAGATAACGGGAAGAGTGAAAGGTACTTACAGATGGATTTGGCACGCACCGGCGCGGGTCGGTGCTGCGGTACGTGGGACTGTACCGGCCGGGAAAGCAGCCTGGAGGCGCCATTAGCCCTCCACTGGACTTCATCTTGTCCGGAGAGTACATGGCACATGACCCCCAAGGGTCGTCCTCCAACTTCAACACCTTGGAAGGTGAGTGGTACTGTCGGTCGAAAATTTTGACGACTTTATCGTACTTCGGGGTTAAAAAAAGGCGACGCGTCGCCGCGACCGTTCCGTTCGCCGGATGATGACCGACTGAGCTGGGTGTCCCGTGACGTCACCGGCCACGCCCTCGCCCCTCCACAGACCCCTCCTCCTGCGACACCTCGCCCTTCTCACGCATGTTTACGTCGCCGCCGGCGGCTCCACGATTAACTGAATTATTTAATTGGTCCATTCACTTCTCGTGTCTGTTACCTTTTCACGCTTCTAACTCCAAAAGGTTGACGGATG
>DWPV01008457.1:0-10005 GCA_018251915.1 Urbanus proteus proteus
ACAACGATGCCTAAAGAACCCACCGGACCCGAAAGATGCGCCGTCGGAAGCACCACAGGAGGATGGGAAAGGGGGGGTATGGGGGGAAACTGGCTCTCAGGCGCACTACCGAAACACGACGAATCGTTATTAGCGGTAGACTTCGGCCTGAGGGTGGTAGCTAGCCAGGCAGATCCCACGAGGAGATCTTACCACCAAGCAACCTTACCTTTATAAGACTGAGATAAAATCGTGGAATCTTTAATTGGGCATTTGTAAATAAAAACAACAAAGAATGAAGATTATATATGTTATTTATATTATGCGTGCAATTTAAAGGTAGTCTTGTGTGGACAAATAATAATAAATGAAAATAATCATAACGTATGTATTGTATCGATAGCCATTCAAGTATACGATTTCTTTCGATAAGCATTATATACCTAAGTACCTACCCATTTGTATTTTCTAGAAATACTCCAGTCTATAAAATGTTACACTAGGTATATAGTGTACCTACATTGTAGATAATTGTTCCGAACTGAACTATATTTCTATACATTGTTTTCCCTTATTTAAAACTTTAAAAAGTACTAACTCCATGGTCAAAAAGGCTGGCTTGTTATGAAACGCACATAAGTTCAGAAAACAAAGTTCTTTTCCGTTTTTTGCTTGTCTTCCGTTGTATGCTTAGATCTTTAAAAGTACTGCAATGGATTTTGATGCGGTTTTTATTAATAGATAGAGTGATTCAAGAGGAAGGTTTATATGTAATTTAACGCGCACGAAGCTTCGGACAAAAACTAGTTCAAATTATATATTTTATAGAGTTACATTTTAAAAGATACATTTATTTATAGAGCAGCTAAACAAACTAGTGTTGTCGCTCTACTTATGGCCGAATATCAAATAACCGATCGATAGCAACACTATCCATTATCGATACTGACGATACTATCGATCTATAGATCGATCGTAGATATTTTTAAATTTTAGATAAAGGGTTCATTTACACCTAAAGACACTGAGCGTACCGTGTCAGGCAAAATCATATGTATAATTATGTTTCTATACATCCTATACAATATTTTGACGGGTAGGTACGACCCGTTTGGGGCCAACCATAAATCACCTACGTCACAAATTTCATGATTCTTTGTCACATATTTTGAGAAATACATAGGAAAAATTAAATTAAGACAGTAGTTCCAAATTCAGAAATGTGACTTAACGAAATTTAGGACCCCTCCCTCCCCTCGTCATACAATGTCACACTTCGTCGACCCCCTCTCTCCCCCTTAACGTGTCACGTAATTTATGGATGACCTCTGTCTGCGCGGTAGTGTTACGGTAGATAAAAATAGATTCATACACTTTGTATAGAAGAATATTATCTGTAGGCTCAGATTAAATTCGGTTAACTTCACTCTAAGTGGAGTGAACATATTTCTATCCAAGTTTTCGTTAGAGTTAACCAAGTTTGACATGAACCTAATGCTAGAGTGGTGATAGACTAAGGCCTAGTTTCAATCGGAAGGACCGAGGTTCAAACCCAGCTACGCACCTCTGATTTATGTGCGTATTAGAGTTTAATTATCACTGATTTAACGGTGAAGGAACACATCGTGAGGAAACCTGCTCATCAGAGTTCCTAAACAATTCTCTAAGGTGTGTGTAGTCTACCATTTCGCACTTGGCCAGCGCGGTGCACTAAGGCCTAATCCCTCTCATAGTGAGGGGAGACCCGTGCCCAGCTGTGGGACGATAATGGATTGACGATGATATGTACCTACATATATGTTACTTGTCTGCCACGGCACGCGCCTGCCACGGTGTTGAAAAGCAAACTAAATTAGTAACTGCGTGTCAATTCTTATAGTAAAATTCTTCAAAAGCGACCTTCACTGGTCGAGGTAGTGGGGTTATCAAGAATGCTATTGTCTAATTATAATGTGCGCCACGCATATGTATCAGATAAGGCTTATCGTATGCCGAAAATGTTTATACCATTATCGTTTCTAATGGAATACAACGGAGATTATAATGGCGTGCTAGTTTCAGACAGGTAATGTTTTACGGTTATGATTAGAATTAGGTAAACTGTGTCGTTAAAGGACTTTGACTGGGTGTTTGGTGGGGCTAAGATACTCACATCTTGTGGATTTTGTTCTTTACTCGCTTCGTACGGCTTTTAAGGGAATATAGGAAGTGATGTTATTCAAGATCGACACCATATGGAAGATTCCTATTGATACGAAACATTCTTTTTTTTTTAACGCTTTCTACTCTCATAGTCCCACAGTAGGATTTTCTCCTGTATCGTGGGTGACATGGACACATACAAGAACACAAACACCCAGACCCAGAACAGAAATCTAAATTCATCATTTAGATTTCTGTCTGGCCGGGAATCCAACCCGGGACCCATTTCGCGTCAGACCGGTATGGTAACCGTTCCGCCACGCGGGTCGTCGCATTCCATCTTAATCTTCAAGGACAGTAATGAATCGATAATCGAAAAGGTCTTCTGTTATATTAAAGTTAATTCAAAGATATTGAAAGGCGATAGTGATCGTAACATGAGAAGTACATACAACTTTTTATAACAATTGTCACTAAAAACCTGAATTCCAAAAACGTTATTCAGTACACCATTCCGAAAATGGCACAGAACACCTCCATGCGGGTAGATCGTTTATCAGAGTGTTACATCAAACGCCTAACCTAGAATGAATTGCCCAATTTTCTAGGTCGATACCGATAGCACATTTGAATAATGACCTGACTTCACGACTTATGAGGCGCTCAATAAGCCAGATAATCATTAATCATTTTAATGATTGCGAAATGTAAACAAGTTTGCTAGATATAGTATTGTATCTACGTGGTATCTAGATGTTAGAAGTTACCTAAAGGTTGCAGTTTAAATGGAAAACAATACACACATACAAATATATACGGTAGTGGGTAGTACACAGGTACCTTTAAAATCGGTGTTGCGAATAGCCTTTGCAAAATGTGTAGAACTACCGACAAGGTTTAATACCATGTTGTAATGGTCATTAACATAATTTAGTAATAGATCATTAGAATTCAGTTTATAGATAGCTTCATAACCTAAAATTGTAGTTAAATATTTTAATAATGTAAAATGTTCAGATAAATAAAGTAGGTAGATCTATCTTTCCCAACAAAAAAATGAAGCCATTTTTAAAATAGTACCGTTATAAAAGTGATTATGTAAGCGTAAATAAACTACGCTAGTTTTGTGTAAGTGTGTGCGTATAAATACATGAAAGTAGCGTAGTTTTTTGGCTTCACTGTAATACAAGGCGATGAGTAATCTACCTATTTTAATTATCTGAGGTAAAATGGTAGAAGTCACCGAAGTTTAAAACTGACAACGCTGTCATTTATATGGATTTTTTAATTCCATCAAAAAGAACTTCGAAAATCGAAAATCCATTCTCGATGCAAAAAAAACACGACTCATAAAAATATTAATTAAAAAAAAACAATCGTCAAAACTTTTGCAATTTATTCCCGGCGATAAAAATTAAGTGCCATAACAAAGGATTGGGAGCCCTCAATCAATCCTTTATATTTAGCTAGAAATATTTTCGGGTTCAATGAAACCACTCAAAGACAAACTTGCTCAACTTTCTATCGTTACGTTATTAAGTCAAAGGTTCCAACATCAAACCCAAAGTTCACAGACTTCACTAAAGATCACGGGAACTGTAGTGTCTGACTTAAATGCCAGAAGATTCAAACCGTCTAGGTATTATTTCAAGCACAAGTTTCTAACTACAACAGGATTCATATTTTTGTTATAAAGTTTCTTAAGAGAAAATTAAAACAGATTCGTTAGACGCTGGAGGAACGTTTTAAAATAATAAGGGAATAAGTAAGGAATAAGAGTATAAGTATATTTTGTGTAAAGAGAGTGAAGAATACATGAAAACTGCTACTCATGTATTTGAGAAAAATCTTCTTTGATTTCTTTCAACTCTATAGGTACTTATAGAGAATATGTGACATGGTCCCTGTGTCCAATACAACACATGAGCATACGTGTTTTTCTTTAGAGCATGCTAAATTCACTTCGTATTATAAAATTATCTTAAAATTTAATTTGGTCCCTAAAGGTATAAGGTGTAACATAAGTTTGTAAGCTTCGAGGAACCTACAATATTATAAATGTTACGAGTATTTTTTACCCGACTGCGTCAGAAGGACTGTTTTTCGAAGGTATGTATGTTTGTATAATATGTATGTATGTCAATTTCTTTGACACGTCTTGCAGCCCAAGCGGTTTGACTAAGGTGTCGTTGGATTCGTCTTAATCGTTATTTAAATATGGTATCTGAAAACTGGAATTAAGGTATTATGCAGTCGTTTTTTTTGGTTTTAAGATAATATTAATAGTTATAAAGATTTTTTCTTCATCTATTTGTAGAACGAATCAAACTTTAGCGATTGGTTCAGTTCACAATACTACTGGGAATATGGAAAATTCCCAATCATTTACTGCCAAAAAATCCTACAGAAAATCCTCAACAAACCACAATTTAACGCTACCACTGGGAATATTATCGGGCTTAATTACCAAAGTTACGTCAACTCAAATGACTTACATGTTTTCAACATCAAGGTCTAATAACACTAGAAAATAGTATTTTAAGGGTACACTTAGTTTGAGTGCGGTGGCATCATCACATTTTCTGGTATAGTAGTAGTGTTATGTCCCTATTCTACCTTCAAATGAACACTTGTGTAGAGAGGTATCTTTAGTTATCACTACATAGTATAAAACAAAGTCGCTTTCCGCTGCCTGTCCCTATGTATGTTTAAATCTATAAGTACGCAACGGATTTTGATGTGTTTTTAATAGATAGAGTGATTCGAGTGGTTTATATGTAATTTAAAGCGTGTGAAGCTGCGGGCAAAAGCTAATTAGTTATCAAACATTTCATGTTGCTCTCAGGGTTATAAAGATATGCGCTTTCATACAAGATCATACCAGCTGAGTTGCTTTATTATTTCCTGCTTGCACCTTACAATAAAGCCCGAAAAGCGAAAGGATAAAGGATCTAACATTATTCGGCTACTCGTCTAACATGAAGTTAGGTAGCTGAAGAATTATTGAAGCTGCCCATAAGAAACATGCTTTTGTCCTGAAATCGTTTTGGCAATATTTTCTCGTAGCGAGTCAGGTAGATTTTCCTTCCTCATTTCCCTATCTAAGCAGCCCTGAACCTTACAGGTGTGCCTCTCTTTGCCCTTGTCAATGTGTGAGTGGAATTTCAATGTTGCGAGTTGAATGTACGTACACATCAGATAAAGATATCGAAGGGCAGGTTTACATGGCGATATATAAACTTCCTTACTTTTGTACCACAGAAAAATGTATAAAAAGTTGTCATAGTAAACTCACTGGTCGGTCATATAAAATATTTTTTATATTACAATCTGGCCAAGGCCGAACTGCACCCCCAGAGTAACTAATACAACGCCGACTACGAAAAATGTTCTTAATTTTTTTTTAAATGGAATGAAGGCGCTCTCTTTTCGCACTTTTCTATAGATCCCAAGTCAAAGTTAGAAACGTTCAGAAAATCCCCCAGAAATAAATTCGCTTCACAAGATGGCATGAACTTAACTCTGGTTTTCTGCAAGCCCAGTTTATGGCCCCTCAACGAGAGTTGATTGGTTGCGACGGGGCTAGATTAACGGATGAATATTAAATGATTTATTGACATTTTGCTAGAATCCGGTGCCTTGTTAATGCGTATGATAACTTCCTTCTGGTTTGAATCTAACAGGCCTACCCGATTTCGTAATATTGTATAACGCTCCGTTATTATAGATCACAATTCTACCGATACATATCAGTGCTATTTCTGATTAGCTGCGGATATGTTTGTATGTTGGCACAAGGAATTTAAATTCATCCAAAAACTCCTTCCGATTAGGAAATCTATTATAGACCTCACGGATTGCAGTTACTACGTTGACTGGAGTGAAACCATTCTCATTTATAATTAAAAGAAAATGTTGGTGATCATTATATTATTATGAGTGATAAAAGGGGCCTATTTTAAAGTTAATTTTTATATTTACAAACACTTCCAGAGGAGGTTACTTAAGATTTATTATACTGAACGAGTACAGGTGACCTCGTCTTGTAAATGAGCTCGGTGTATTGATAACGGCTGATACCATCGCATGTCGACAAGAAGCTGTTATAACTCGTGTTACTCCCGTTTATATGTAAGATTATATCATACGTAGTTCTTCCATATCATGGTACACTTTTCTGGCTGTAATTTCTGCTTTATGTCTATTTGCTATTAGCTTAAACACAAGGAATTGACCTTATCTTCATAGAAGACTATAACACACCATTGCGAATGGTCATTTGGATTATCAAAGAAGTCACCAAACTTTTGCAAAATTTTTTGGAGACATCTTGTTGTTGTACTTTTTTAATACAGAAGAAGCAAACGAACATGTAGTACACTTGATGGTAGGTGGACACTGCTGCTCAGGGACATCTGTAACAAAAAGAATAAGGGTTTTACATGAAGTCAATCACAGATGCGTTCTTACTACTGTAGACTAAGATGGTCTTGTCATCGTAAGTGACCCGGCATACTAACACTTCTAACGAGAAACTGAACTGCTCCACGTTAAAAATAATTATGGTAGTGGTAAGTCCCTGGTCGAACCATTTAATTCTTAATTAATTATAGCAGTGATAGCCTAATGGTTGAAACTTGGCTTCTCAATCGAGGGGTCCAAGGTTCAAACCCCGGGCACGCACCTCTGATTTATGTGCGTATTAAGAATTATTAATTATCACTTGCTTTACCGTGAAGGAAAACATCGTGAGTAAACCTGCACACCTGAGAGATCCCAAAAAGTTCTTGAAGGTGTGTGAAGTCTACCAATTCGCACTTGGCCAGCGCGGTAGACTAAGGCCTAAATCCCTCTCACTATGACCGTAGACCCGTGCCCAGCAGTGGGACAATAATGGGTTGATAATGAATGTGGTTTCTTAGACCAAAAGTATATATGGTCACATCAAATTAATTTCTGATCATTGGAGTGTATTTGGATCAGCAGTATTGGTCTTAATTGGAGGAAATTGTTTGGCTGCAGCATATCCGGGAGGCTCTTAATCGAGTCGTGTTCAAATGCGACCGCATGCCAATCGATCACGTTCGATTATCCCCGCTTCCTGTTGCATTTATGGGAATTTGCTCTGGGAACGCTATTTTGGAATGGATGTTATAGGCGTAAAGTCAGAATTCGGATTATGCTCGCTAAGTCATTATTAGACACGAATTTAATGGTTACTGGTGATAGAAAAATGATTATAAATGATAATCGTTTTAAAACAACTCCAATGTAAGAAATCAAGGTACTTATAAGAATAACGTGTCTATTAATAGTTAAAAAATGAAGGTAGACAATAGAAGTAACATGCGATCATGCAGCCTATTTGACGGTATATTAACACTACTACTGGAGAACGATTAATAGATGAAAGATGATGGTGGCGTATAAGGAACTAGTCTCTGAAATCTATCATAATGCTTGGCTTCTTTTAAGGACTACAATGGAAATACCTTGATGACTTATTATTTTCAGGATTCACGTATCGTAGATGCGATAGATATTAAACATTGAGACTCAAAAGGAAAAATCTAAATGTATTATTAGTAGGTGGCTAGAATTGAAACTGAAATCACAGATGAGACCTGATCTATAATGTAGATTTAACACGTAGGTGGAACATAGGTGGTAGGTTGCCTATAAAGTTTAAATTATATGCACGCCAACTTTGAGAAATCTAGTTTAATCCTGAAATAATTTTTCTCCTAGGGACTCGAAACTGCAAGTATTTCATTTATAAAAGCTTAAGTTTGAATTTTTTGTTCAAGTGTACGTAAAAGGAGAGAAATTGAATTTCAGCTTAGAGACTTACTATCTTAATACCTGACGGGTCGTAATATATGAGGGCTTTCTGCAAATTCTATCTGGATTTGGGTCAAAGTGATAGCAATTTCTCCAAGTTTTGGATTTTGCAAACACTTTTTCACTTAGTTCGGAAGAAATGGTTTACGTGTGTATCTAATAGTATTTACATTTGATTATAAATAACTTATTTCTGAATACGTTTTAAACTATTTCGTTCATATTTTTGTTGGTCATTGCTAATATGTAATCATAATCTTTTATTGATTTCGAAATTGTCATTTATTTGACAATTTCGCAACAGGATTTTTTTCAAATTCACTGTTTATAAGTGTTTACAACATAAGTCAATTCTAAAGAAAAGTTTGTGTATGTGTTTTTTTGTGTATATGTATTATTTGTTTGTTTGTATATTCTTTTTACGGTTTAGAGACGAGGTTTGAAGCTTGATGGAATTCAATTTTTAACATATAACGTGTCGTTAGATTCGCTTCGCCTTAGGAGAGTAAATTATTTTATAGGCCAGGTGTTCGATGCAAGAATTTTAACTGCATATAATTTTTTTTCACAGTAAATATGAGACAGTCGGTTATAGTATTTTTTATTTCTTTTTTTTTGTTCTGTTGAAGCATTTAATAAAACAATGACTTCTTCCAAGACAAGATTCTGTACTTTTATCTACATGACTGCTAGCAGTTACATGAAAATTAATGTGATTTTGTGGGATTTTCTTTACATCCATCCAACTTTACACCACGCCTGATGTTGCTTGACTCTGTAGAACATTTGCGATACAGGCAAACTACCAGAATATGCGTGTCTTATGTCACATGCAAATAAATATTACATTGACGTCAATTCATGAAAATAAAGTCATATAAAATTTATTTACAACAGAATTTAATTTTAGAATTTATCATATAATTGCGTTATATATTTTCCCCTATTTCAATTTGGTTTCGATAATTGTAGTTAGCAAACAGCACAGAAAAACAGGAAAAAATACATTAATTCTACAATCATAGGTATCTATTTTTAATATTTGATAAAAAATGACTATCGGTTGTTATTTCTTGTTGAAAATACATGTTTTGATATTAGTTTTCTCTAGAATAGCAGTGAGATAAACAGGAAAATAATTTATTTCTAACGATAAGTATGTTGTAAGTATAGTAGTCTAATGTTTCTATTAAGTTCGATACACAAAAAAATATAACTCGGAGATCTTTGTCTTAAAAAAGTAACCATCAAATTATTTAAATTTTTTTCAAGCAGCTTTACAAAATGTTTAATTTTATTTATGAACATATTTATTGTCTACATAAGAAGTTATCTAAAAAGAATATACTTACCTATATGTTAAAAAGTAAAAGGTAACACCTTGTTATTTTATCTAAATGTATAAAAATCACGAAACCATATCTCGTACTATAAGAAAGATCAGCTAAAACCCAGATCCCAAGTTATATGGTATTGTAAACAAACAATTTACAACTTAAGGGAGCCCCGTTGACGCTAACAGCATAGACGCCAAGTTTTTTGCTAGACATAACATTGGACCAGCCAAATTCTGCTGTTACATGACTGTCTGACAATGTCTGATGGTTTTTAGCCACAAAACGGAACGGTGAACGGTTCCTAGTAAATTGCTTTCATTTTTTCATGACATTGAATCTATATGTCGCCGCAATCGTGTTTAATTCTTAAACACTTCGTTATATACAAGCATCCTTCAAATCAGAAGACAGCAGTAGTATGCAGCAGACAGTAGTAAATATTATTGATACACCCAACCATAGATAAGTAAATAGTACAGCCATTTAAATTATCGTTGGTGTTGTAAAGGTGCTTACCGATATTTAAATTAATTGAACCCTATGAATAAAATTAAATGCAATTATTTGCTTATTATGATATACATATTTAATTAATCTCTAATAACCTTTTAAAATTTACATTTTTTTAAGTTAAATCCTTTGATTATATACTCTCTAGATTGAACATCGCTTATCAAATGTGTTTAGTAAAGTAAGGTCCAACTCG
>DWPV01008458.1:0-10004 GCA_018251915.1 Urbanus proteus proteus
CATGAAAGTAGCGTGGTTTTTTTGGCTTCACTCAAATACAAGGCGGTGAGTAATCTACCTATTTTATTTATCTGAGTGTCAAAATAACAACTTTTTACTCAATGCATAAGAAAGTATACATGTTATCTATAACAAAAATGCAATTGGATTTTATTGTCTGTCTGTTTGTTTGAGGTAAATCGCTGGGCCAATTTTGAGGATTTCCACTGGAAAATAGCTGAAGGTCTACGGCGTAACTTAGGCTACTTTAATTTTGGAAAAAATAATTAGTATGCGGTCCGAGCGCGTGCGGCCACCATAGCGGGAGAGCCGGGGGTCACTTATGTTTAAGTATGTATGCCTTTTATTTTTAACGCAGCCCAAACTACGGGAATCAGCTTGTAGAATAAACATAATATTTTAAAAGTTTTCAAATATACAGATTTTTGGATCACAAAAAAAATTTTATTTGATATACATATCCAATTCAAATGCATGTTGGATTAAAATAACGTCAGTAAACTAATCCTGCTTTGTCACCTGAACCAAACGTACACATACCTACCCAAATTTCAAATTCAACAGTTCGACTGATTTAGAATTTATACTAACGAACTTGGTTTTAATATTGAAGTAGCATATAAGCATGTTTGATAAGTTTAAAGAATTTATTCTCAAAAAGACAAACAAGTCACATACATGAGAACAGATATTTGATAACTTATCATTACCGTCCACTGACATATTATTATGAAACTTCTGTAAAACAAAGAAAATTTTCACAATCTTTTCTTGTCCGAATTCTTAATGACAATCCTGATAGCTGCACAGTGGCGCCATCTGCTGCAAAATCTATTTTAAATGCTAACAACGCCATCTATCCAGTGGACTGCTGATATCGTAATGTAACACTTTTACACTTGTAATAGGTGTGGCGGTGGTACTTACTGGGTCAATCCTACACTTATTGCACTACCTTTATATATAATCGAAGTAACATACGAGCATGCAGCCCATATGATAGTAAGTCTCCACTGCACTCCATGGACATCTGTAATCAACCCCAGATAACATCACAGTCCTATTTGGGCTCGGTCGCAGATGCGTTGCTACCCCTGAGGACTAAATTGAAACTAAATTGAAACACCTGTGATAAGTGTGTCTTCCTTACCACACCCTTCAAACCAGAACCCAGCAGCGCTGAATACTTACAAGGCAATCCTGGCCAACTAACAAGGCAAAATAATTATATAAAAGCTCGTAAAAATATACTTTGTTATCGTTAATTACGTAATCTACGCACTACCAAACAAACGTAATTCAGTGATTAACTTTTCGTAGTACCAATAATGGGTGAAATTAGTTTTCCTAAACCGAATCAGTTACGACATAATCTCTTATTTATCGCAAGCGAAGGAGCGACATGCTTAATCCTATGACCAATTTGGCACGACCGCCATGTGGCCGATCTTAGGCCTGTAACAGAGTAGCTTTTTAGTCGTAAAATCGCACTTTTTATTCTGACGGTTGTAACAAATGAGTCTATTGATTTTATCGGTTTCTATATAACCACTTATCATTCGGTCAGTTTTCATTAGATAAAAATATTACAAACAATTTAATTTATTTCGGTAATAAATAGAGTTTTTTCACATATAAAAGGAATATTTATCATTATATCTTGAATTATGAAAGAATAATCACGACATTTTTCTTATTTAATATGTACCTATATGAGAATGTAATGTAACTTAACTGTTAGTTATGAGAACAGGATAATAAATATTTTTCAGCAATTATTCAATTTTTAACTGAAAATAGTAGCAAGTGAGTTCTGCTCCTTAATGGACTACTGCCAAATAATAGGGCCTACTCTACCCCCAATATTTCTAGTTAATTGGTAATACAACCCACATAGGGATGATTTCATACCCCCTAAACGTCACGCATTACTCGTAATCACTATGACGCTGATAAGTTCTTAATGTTCACTTTATTACATGAGTACGCGACACATACTTATTCGAGGCGTTCCAACTTAGTCCTCAGGGATAACAACGTATCTATGGCAAACTGCAGGAATGCCTCTACGGAGATTGATCAGATGACAAATAAATAAAATTGAAGTGTCTGTTTGTGATTTCAAAATAATATTATTTTATTCAAAGCATATGAAAGTATACACGATTTAAATAATGAAAGTCCATTTTTTTGTCTGTCTGTCTGTTTGCTGAGGTAATATTTTAAATAGGACGGAAAATAGACGACCCGGATGGCGCAATGGTTAACACGCCGGACCGCTAATCCGAGGGTCCTGGGTTCGATTCCCAGCGAGGCGGAAATTTGAATGAGTTTAAATTTCCGTTCTTGGTCTGGGTGTGTGTCCTTGTCTTGTGTGTTGTCCATGGCACCCACGACACAGGAGAAAATCCTACTGTGGGGCTATGAGTGTGAAGCGTTATTTATTATTTATTTATTCATTAATAGCTTATAGTTTGACACCGTCACGCCTATTTCTATCTAATAGCAGTTGTGTTAAGTGCTGTTTTCTGGTTTCAAGTGTGTGGTAAAGGGACATACTTATTCGAGGCGTTTTAACTTGTCCTCAAGGGTAGCAGCGTATTTGTGGTCGACCTCAGATAAGATCTCAGATATTTTATGTGGGGTTGATTACAGATGTCCATGGGTTGCAGCGCCTACTTACCAAGTGGACTTCATGCTCGTTTGCTACTTCTCTGCTATAAAAATATTCACTTATGTCCGTTATTGAAAAACCATAAGCAGCGCTTAACGCATGTGGGTTAGCTCATTATTGAATAAAAACATTAAAACCTCTACTGCAATACAAATGCACATCTTTGTTCAGATTACTTGCATTCATTGCGGTTTCAAACTCGTTCGCTCATAAGAGCAGAGAAAAAACTGCACTTCGTAATAAAATTCAATTCTCTATGAATTAAAATCGCTATATTGTCTAGATTTATGTTTTACGAAGCCGGTTTTATTACGATGGTATTTTTTTCTTTTATACTGTTACATGAATAGGTAATAGGATTATTTCATCGACTGCGTAAGCAAGACCAATATTATTACATATATTGTAGGTACCTATATATTTTACTAGTGGTATATCAATGATTGTTTGATGAGGGTAAATAAGCATTATCAGTGTGTTGATTATTAATTAATTAATTGTTTTTTTGCACTGCCGCACTTCAAATATATTATTAGCAATTATATGATTGCATTATCAGTCTGTTGATTATTAATTAATTGCTTTTTACACTGCATGCATTTCAAATATATTAGTAGCAATTATAAGGTTGCATCATCAGACCAAGTTGCAGCCAAGCTGAAGTAAAAATGAAATGAAAAAAACTTTTTAGAACTGTGCCTTTCAGTATAAAAATTGCTGACACCTTATCATTTAAACGGTACTAACAACCTTTATGGGCTTATTAATACACAAATTAGAAATTAATTTAATTTTGGTAATTATTATATATTAAAAATTAGTGTAAAAAAACTATCTATCGTCAACGTCAATTTATTGCATTCATAGCATTTTATTAACATCCAGCATTTTATTTACCTAATTTCCGAACGTGATTTTCATTTAGATACTAAATCCGTGATCCTAGTGACTTAAACCTCGATTAAGCAGAAATTAGTAGGCAAATGGAACATTTAAACGGGCTAAAGGCCTTCTAATCGGAATGAAACGATCTCGACGTAGGAATAAATCGCTTCATTTAAACACAAAGCGAAGCCAAGGCGAGGGTAACCGATTGCATGCGGTTTTAACCGGTTTCATCTGAAAGACTACGTGTAGATGAATCATTAAATGGATTATATTATAATGCCGAGAAACCAAGTCAGCTACCGAAACTAGCCAAGCTTGTCAATATAGCCAAACTGAACAATCCGGCCTTAGTACCAAATTACCCCAAAAATTTAGTAAAACAACAACCATGTTTTGCGATTAAATTAATATAAAGAAATGATCGCTACTTATTTTAACTGTAGTTGTTACTTATCTTAGACACTTATCATCTTAAGATAGATGACCTATCTTAGAGACTTAGAAAGTAAGAGATATTTTCTTATGATTCCGTTTTTGCTTATCTCGCATTGTTAAATTATAGAATGTTACTTTCAACCAATCCTCTTTAGAACGCTACTAAAAAACATACTGTTGATATAAAACCTAAATAGTGTAGAGACTAACCGTAAGAGTGCCCGGAGACCTATTTACAGCGGTGAGGACGGCCGCTGACGGACAGGGGGTTTTAGTCGATAAGAACCCCGCAAACCCTGGTAGCGCACCCACAGCGTCAGGTATTTTTTGAAGATTTCCTCCTCGACAACAAAAAACAAAAGATTCCATTGGCGTCAAATCTTCAACTCCTACCTAAAAATCAATAAAGATCTTAAATAAATTCAGCAAAGGAATAAATTGAATTCAATCAATAAAATCTCGCGCGATGCTAACTCCACGAGGAACAAAGCGTTCAGGCAAATAGCGAAGTTCGAGAGGTCACTTGAACGGAGAGGCAACTTCCCGTCGAAGCCTGATTCAAATCTCTTCACGAACGAAATTGGACTATTTTGGTTACTAAAGTAAAAATAAATAGTAACGCATTTTTTTGTAATCATAATCATACCTTTAAGATTTCGCACAGGATTATTTCTTACTTGCATTAATATTTAAAAAGTAGAAGTAGTAAACGAACAAACGTATAATCGTGATGTGCATATATTAGCTACAAATGCTTTACTACCTCAGATCTTCTATCTTACCACACCCTAAATCAGTAAACATCACAAAAGTTGTGACGACACCGAAAACACAAATCTTAAAACATTCCAATTTGTATTCTGATACCTTTTCATATAAATTAGAGTAACATTAGATACTGATTAACTTACACCTGAACCGACCTAGTGAAAAGAGAGTGAAAATTTTCAAAGCTTCACAATACCCTAAATGGTAGATAGTACGAAAACATTATGGGAAGACCCTCCCAAGTCAATGAAAATTAATTATTTATCAGATCTTATATATGTCATAGCACGCACTGATGCATCAAACGGGCAAAATTTCCACGTGAAAAGTCGCGGGCCAATGCAAGTAAAATATATTAAAATCACCCTCTGCAGTTCGAATGCAGCGCTAGGTTCAGATTGCTGGCGCGTATTCAATTGCATGTGGTTTGAAGCTCGTTTGCTCATGAGAGCAGGGAAACAGATTTATTGAACAGATTTTGCACTAGTCACTTTACAAAGTACTTAGATTTTGTAGCATGTTTTTCAATTAAGCTTATTTATTCCAACTTATTATCAGAATAAAAAATGATGATGTTACGTTGAATGATGATGAATTAAAACATTTTTAATTGATTGCAAAATTCGAAATAATAACTTATGCGCTTTCTACTTTCATAGCCCACAGTAGGATTTTCTCCAATGTCGTGGTTGTCATGGATACACACAAACAACCAGACCCAGAATAGAAATCTAAATTAATCATTTAGATATCTGTATGGCCGGAAATCGAACCCGGGACCCATTGCGCGTCAGACCGGTATGGTAACCGTTCCGCCACGCGGGTCGTCAAACAATAATAATTGTTTCACCAAATAACGATTTGTTTGTACTTTGGCAAAGGGAGATCTCTCGCCAGGCTAAGTGATCATGCCTGAGGAGCGGCCGTGCTCCGACAGTCTGAGTTCGGAGTTTTTATAAATGCAAGGTACTGAGAAAACTTTGATAGCGCGATTCAGAATACTCGTGGCGCCATCTCTTGACAAGTAGCGGGAAGTCGCCACAGTGCCATATGAGAGCAGATTTTATTGGTATACCAGCAGTTCCCTTTTCTTAAATGTTCCATTATAACAAATTCATAAGAGAATATCAGTTTAGCGCTGCTGTATTCTGGTTTGAAGGGTGTGGTAAGAGAGACACACTTATTCAAGGCGTTCCAATTTAGTCCTCAAGGGAAGCAACGCATCGTGGCCTATCTCAGATAGGACAGTTAGATCTTCTCTGAGGATGATTATAAGCAGCAATGACCTTAGCTCTTTGACTTGACTTTGAACATTTTAAAATACAATAAGGTTAATTTATTGAATAAATAGGAAATAAAAAAAAAATCCAACCATGTTGTGTCTTTAAAATTTTTATAAATTAGGAGTCCGGAAAAGTGCGACTCTATAAACTGATCTGCAAATCTAGATCTAACAGAATTAATAGGGAAATTGAACATTTAATGAAGCGATCTCGACGGAGAAATAAATCGTTTGATTAAAGTGCAAAGCGAATGCAAGGCGAGCGGGTAACCGATTCCAAGCAATTTTAGTTCTTTCATCGAATTTTATGTACAGATAAACTATTTAACGTTTATGACATAAATGCTTATGTCTAGAGTAAATTTAATTATGTTTTAGGATACCTTTAATATGTTATGCGATAGTAAATAATTAATTGCATTAACTCGTACATTATTGTTAAGGCGCTGTATCCTGGTTTATAGGGTTTAACAGAGGGCTGACATAAGTACAATTATTCAAGTATCTATGACTGACTTCAGGTTCTTACAGGATAATGATGATGATAAATAGGAAATGTTACCTATTGTTATAAAATACACAGCTAAATAAAGTTGAAGAGATCAGATTTTAAATAAAACCATCATAACAATAAATTATTACCAGTTTATAAAGAACAATCTTCAATAATTTTACATTTTGATAAACATGTTAACATAACAATTATGATAAATAATAACGATATTTAAACACAATAACATAAGAATACTACAAGACCTCTAAAAATCCCACTTTTAAATTCCACTAATTTTATTATAGTGTTTTATATGAATAAGACTTTTTATTTTATTTTCTCACATTTTCCCCTTATTATTACACAATGATCTTCTTTTATTAATGTCGCACCTCTTTCTGCTATCATCATGACAGGAGCAAGAACATTACCACCTGTTATATTTGGCATAACACTTGCATCGATAACCCGAAGACCTTTTATCGTATATACTTTTAAACGAGGGTCTACGACAGCATAGGTTGGAGTGGGGCCCATTCTACAAGTGCCAACAGGATGATAAAGAGCAAATAAGAAATTCAAAGCATAACATTTCCAATAGGCGTCACTGTCCATTACATATCCGTCACACTGGGGCCATTTAATTCGAGTTACATAAGCTTTAGCTGATTTGAAAAATTTTGTATGAATGATTCTAGTCAACAGCCTTATACCATCAGCAGTATCCTGTAAATCTCTCGGGTCTTTTAAATAGTTTGAAAATATAAGTGGATAATCATACGGGTTGTCTGATTTTAAACTTATTTTTCCAGTAGAATGTGGATGGAGTAACAGAAAGAAGAAAGCATATAGAGCATGATTCTTGTTTTCGTTCATGAGAAAATCAACAACTTCTTTTTTATAACCCACAACTACCGTCAAATATTTATATAATACGTCAGAGTTCTTCCAGAAAATTTGAAGTTGATTTTGAAACTCCGCACGTGTTGCATTATTGAACCGAGAATAAAATACTGTGACGTCAGAAAAACTATTTTGTGCCAAACGTCCAGTTCTATTATAAAGATACTTTAAATCATCGAAATGCCGTTCTTGTATATCAAATTCGCCTGGTTCATCTGCAGCTATGAATACAGGAACACTTATATGTTCTTGTAAGTTTTTACCAACTTGCGGCAAATTCGCTACACATTTTATGTTGTTCGCCTTTAATTCTTCTTCAGGTCCGATTCCAGATAAAAGTAATAGTTGAGGAGAATTTACAGTTCCAGCACTCAAAATAACTTCGAGGCTTGCGTAAAATCGCTGCTTTGTGCCTTTTACATCTACTTCAACTCCAATAGCCCGTGACCATTCATCGATAAGTATTTTGGTAACAAATGCTTCAGTTATAATTTTTAGGTTACGTCTAGTCCGAATAGGAACTAAATAGGATTGCGCAGTTCCTGAACGTCTTCCTTTATATGCAGTTACTCTACATATTCCAGATCCCGTAGCATTAGCAACGTTTAAATCTGGGACAGTTTTATATCCCATCTCGTCCCATGCACTAAGTACATTTTCAGTTAGATGTCTGTACGTACTATCAAAGGTACTTATATTAACCGGTCCACACTCACCATAGAAATCTTTAATGTATGGATCTTTAGCTAATTTCTTATCTTTCAAGTTTTCCAGCTTTCTGAAGTAACATTCCGCGACTGTTGCACACCAGTCTGTATTACCAGCTGCAGCCCACTCTTCATAGTCCAGTGGGTTACCGCGAATGTATATCTTTCCATTAATTTCGCTGGACCCACCTACCATCTTCCCTCGTGGCCAGTAACATGAACCATTCTCGGTAGCCTGGTTAGTCCTACCATCGTTTACAGTAAAGTACTGATAATCATATTCGCTGCGGTATAACCCTTTATCCATGTTAGGTATCTGTGGAATAATATACATTATTTTTTTCTAGAACTTACTAGTTTTATTATTATTTTTTCCTGAGATTTGAACCTCGGACTCCTCGGTTGAGAGGCCAAGTTTTAACCATAAGGCTATCACTGCTGTGTTGCGAATAACTAATTTTTGAATTTAATTTGTTTATCAGATACATTATGATATTATAAACACATTTCATTGAAGACATTTAAATTATATAATGTTATAGTAGATATTTGGTATAAACTTATTAGTAAGTAGGTATATAGTAACGTTAGCGTATAACGTGTATATTGCTTACAATAGCTTCCACAGGTGGATATTTTCCAGCTTCCAGTAGTAGAACATTCCATTCGGGTACTTCGCTCAACCTATTTGCTAAGATACATCCAGCGGTACCACCTCCAATGATTATGAAATGAAATTGTGTAAAATCTGAAATAAATTGAAATATCCTTACATAGTACAAAAATAATATTTGTTGACCATTTATACCAAGTCATTCTCGTAGATAGATATCAGTTACCAAGTTATATAAAAGAACATGCTATTCCAAAGTTCTATTGTAGTGTGATAATTTACTTCTTGCACCTTAAATCGTCTTAATTTTATGAATGCAGAACATATGTACCTAGTACCTACAACAATACTAAGAGTTACATATATCCCTTTTAACGCATTTAGACTCAGTTTGTCTAATATGAATACAGATTACACACACACTTTCTACAATTATAGCTCCAATTAGGATTTTCTATGTCGTGGGTGTCATGAACACATAAACGAACCCAGACCCAGAACAGAAATCTAAATTCATCATTTAGATATTTGTTTGGTTGAGAATCGAACCCGGAACTGATTGCGTGTCAGGCCAGTATAGCGAACGCTTGGCCATGGAGGCCGTCGATTATGGTATTTTTTCATATTTACTTACTTGGAATACATGCTTCAGGTGGCCAGTCCTCTTTGATGAAACACTGAGCAGCGATGATATAATTAATCGCTGCTGAGAAAGTATCTGCGGCATACCCAGTTGTAGGCGAAGGGCATACACCGCTAACGTCACTAGATGGTAAAAATAAAGGGTTTTTTATAGGATAGTGGCGAACAAACATGCAGTCCTGGGAGTTTTTGGTCACATTTAGCCAGCCCAGCTAAGCCCAGATAACAGTAAAATCTTACGTAAGGTCGATCAAAGACATATTGCTCCCCTCGAGAACTAAGTGGGAACGCCTCGGATAAGTATATCCCAATTGCCACACCCTTCGGATCACAACACAAAAGCGCTTAACACTGCTGTTATTAGTGAGAAATATATCACCTGATGGTAAGTGGCTAGTGACTATAAACGTGAACACTGCAACAGTTTCCTGTTGTTATTAGGCAGATATAAGTGAAGTTATGTTGCCATCACAGTCGAACCACAACGCTTTCTAGGTTTTAGGTCCCGCTACTTACTAATCACTACATAGTATAAAACAAAGTCGCTTTCTCTGTCCCTATATCCGTATGTATGCTTAAATCTTTAAAACTACGCAACG
>DWPV01008459.1:0-10004 GCA_018251915.1 Urbanus proteus proteus
TTACCCTCACCCCTCACATAATCACTTTTATAGCCTGACCATTTTAAAAATGGCGTCATTATTTTGTTAGGAATGATAGATCTACCTACTTTATTTATCTGAGCTTTTCGGGGTGAAAGGTACACAATGTCCTTTTCCAGACCCCCGGCAATGTGTGTGCAAAATTTCATAATGATCATCAACCTTTTTAACCTTTTTAGCCTTGTTTACCATAGGCCTCCCCTGATAAGAATTTCTGTAGAAGATTTCCAGAGCAAATAAATATTGTATAATTATTTTAATAATCTTTGTCAGAACTAAAATCAAATTATGTTCACCTGTTCGTTAAGAGATAATGTCTCTCGGTGTAAAACGCGTCCGCGAATGACAGCAGGGGCGGCTGCCAGCGCGCCCCACGACGCGTTCAAGATGCGCACGTTCAGGCTGTTCAGGAACACTTGTTGCCCGTCGTCAGCTGTGTGTACAAATCTAATGTTAGTTTGTTGCGGTTTTACTAGTTACCATCTAATACTATTAGGTGTAGGAAGACAGGGGGAAGCAAACATCTATGGACATTAGCAACCCCAGAGAGACCGAAAATGTGTCGCCAGATTTGATAGAGGACATGTTTTTCCTATTTTAAAATGCTTTGAGAATACTTTAATAGATGGTTTGTTTCATCAACAATGTAGACATAACATTTACATAACATTTGTAGCAAAAACTTGTTTAGTTATCTGTGGTGTAATATAGTTATCTAAATTGTTTTTGTAGAATTGGTGATTAATTATCACTTTCTTAAGTATCTTTGAGAACATTCCTCTTTTTATAGTAATCACTTAGGTGGCATACTAAGATTCTAAGATAGACCCTTGTCATTTTGAGTGAGACAATAATACACCAATATGTTCTGAAAATACTGAATTATAAATTTCCTAGATGCATATGTAATGTTGAGAAATGTTTATAATATAGGGACACATATACAACATTACCTTGGTAAAAATAGAAGTATTTTGCCTGATTTTCCTTATCAATATCTGATATAGCATTGTCTAACATTGACGGGGCTTCCTGTAATGTGCTCTCAGTCAAGGGGAATTCTTCCAGCTGATTGTCATTTATATCATTTTGTACGAAACTCTCTGCTTCAGGGTTTAAGTCTGACTGAAGGCTGAGCTCTGCTATCTCATCCTTCACGATTTCAATACACGCAGCACCTTCCTCAGACACATCAAACCAGTCCAATTTTCTATTATTACTCATATCCTGCTTTTGAATAACAGTAGGCAAGATATCTTCAACTTCTTTCTCTATTTTAGGCTGTTCATATTGTGTTTTCAATTTTTCTTCCTTTAATTTGAGCATTTCTAAAGCTTGCTCTAAGTATACTACCTCTGTTGTGTCTATTTCTGCAAAAATTTGAGCTTCTAGTTCCTTTCTTTCTCTTTCCAAGATGTCAAATACCTAAAAAATATTTTTTCTTATTTTTTTACGTTCTGCATTTAAAATATGAATGAGATAAAGTATACATTAAACATATAAAAAATATATGTTACCTGTTTCTTAGAGGCTGAAAACAATTTTGCATAAGGTGCATCATTAAGACTGCTAAGTGGCAGTATAGTTTTGTTGTCTATATCAATTTTTTCTCCGCGAGGAGGTGCTATCTCCACAACAGTGGATCCTCGCAGACGGCGCACTAGGCACATTGTAACCTGCAATGAAAACTTCCAAATTACAATAATATTCAAATACACCCACGACTTTCTATACGCAGATTATATCTTTTTAATTTTCTCAGTCTTAATATACCACCTATATAAAAAATCTTTTACTAATAGATGTCTACTACCTATAAAGTATAAATATATTTAAAGAAAATGAGCCTTTGGCAACAGAGATCTCCAGCCAGGCTAGGTGATCATGCCTGGGGAGCAGCCGTGCTCCGACAGTCTCGGTTCGGAGCTTGTATATATATGCAAGGTATTGAGAATACTTTGATAGCTTGATTCAGAATACTAGTGGCACCATCTCTTGACGAGTCGCGGAAAGTTGCCACAAGCCTATTGTCCAAATTTCACCTACTTACTCCTAGTTTAAACTCTGCAATGATTAGTTAAAGGTCCTTTGTCCTTTCACTTTTATAGATTACAGAATTTACAGATTATTACTTTAATATTTTACGTATCTTTTACCTCAAAATATATATAGGTAGGTAATGGTAAACATATAAGTTATATGATGCAAAATATTCTTTTGTTTCCCATGAATTTTAATTGTTATTTTAATAAGAGATACCTATTGTTATATTCAATGGGTGTGGAATGACATATTTAAACAGACATCCAATTACTGAGGTATGAATAAATAATCCTAATTATTATAAATGAGAAAGTCCGTTTAATTGTTTGTATGTTTGTAACGCCTTCACACTTTAACTACGCAACTGATCATTATGAAATTTTGCACACACATTGCTAGGAGTCCAGAATAGGATATAACTTTCATCCCAAGAAAAGATACTACTCCAGAGGGATAGAAAAGTAACTTTTATACATACAACCTACCTACTTTTACACCTACGGCCACTTGATAAGATTGAATAACTAACTAACTTTCTAAGGATTAACGCGAGTGAAGCCGTGAGCGAAAACTAGTAATAAATAAACCTACCTCATCAGCCGGTGACTCCCACTGCACCATCTTAGTGGGTTTCATCTCTGGTACTTGTATGGGTGTGGAGCACACGGGGCAAGGCGGAGGGTGTTTGTCATGGGTGGCCGCGTAGTGCAGCATACAAGCCCAACAGTACACGTGGCCGCAGTGGCCAACCCTTCCAGCCACTGGTGCACCAAGGCATATTGGACATTCCGAACGACCTGTACTTCTCACTACCTATAAAAAGAATTATTTTATAAGAAAAAATAATGTAAGGGACTGTGCAAGAATATAGTGAAGACAATTATTATTAACAAGAATTACTTTTAACAATGGAAATAGAAGTACCTAAATGAAAATAATTGAAACATAACAAATTAATACAAATTTGTTGCAGTTTTACTCTATAACATGTATGTTCAATTAGTAGGGGAAATGTTTAATTGATTGTATAATTATTATTGTTATCAGCTTATCATGAACGACTTACAATTTCCTCTACTTGATCCCACTTTATAGGCAAGTCAGGGTCCAACAGATTGACTTTGTAGTCTCCACCTTCCTTCACCACAAACTGACAACTAAAAACAAAGACTATTTTAACAACCGTCTGAGCAAACACAAAAATATGTTATTCTTAAAATAATATTGAAGTTAATGTACCATTGCAACAAGCTCATTTTAAAATAATTTCGATTAGTACACACTCACTATGGTAATTACACTAATAGATCTTTCTTTTGTTATAATGGATTAAAATTAATTTATACTTTTAGAATCATTTAAGGAAACTATATAAGCTTGATATAATTATTAAGCTCCTTATAGATATGATAATATTAGAGATACTAGAATAGATATTGACAAGAATAGCGTGGAATCAACATACAAAGCATTACAGTATCATATGGCAATGCTTCAATTTGCGTCTGTACAATATAAGTTGATATACATATGAAAAATGATAACACTTACTATGCCCTCAAGTACAGATCATGCTCATGTTTATATGAGACACGGTGGTTCTGCCGCCGTGGTATAGGGACATTGCCCCTCCTGTCTTGACCACCACGAGATGGATACATAAAGTTCAGCAAATGGTTCAAGTTTTGCTTTTTGCTGCCAGGCACAAAAACAGAGCCAATTTCTAGCTCATCATCCTCCTCTATCCTAAAATCAAGAAATACAAAAATTAAAATTCATACTAAAATAATAATCTATCATTAAAATATACAAAATAACAAAAAGAAGCCTGATAATAGGCCACAGATGCATTGGTACTTTGGGCACCTTAAGTTGGGATGCCTCATATAAGTAATCCCATATAATAAACCTTTACACCAAAATAGAAGTGTAAAAGTAACAAGCGAAAGAGTACCTGAATGTATTTGATATTATAACATTTACAACTCGTTACTATCATTTCGTAGTGGTACTCGTTACTATTAATACCTCACATCATACCTTAGAGCAGCGGTCGGCAACCTTTTGGCAGGCAAGGGCCACGAGGTGGCAAAATCAACTAAAGACGGGCCACACTTGTGATATAAACCTAGGAAGTCCAATATACATATGGTCATATGGGTCGTTCATGCATTTATTTTGATATTTATAGCTTATTTACAAAAGATTAACGGGCCGTAAGTAAGACGTCGGCGGGCCGCATGCGGCCCGCGGGCCGCGGGTTGCCGACCGCTGCCTTAGAGCAACGTCTTAAGTTGTATTCTTCTATACAGAATATGATAGTCAATGCAAAAATGTGATGCAAGTAATAAAATGTATTCATGAGTAACATTTCGTTACTCGGTACTTAATAAACAAATTCATTACTTAGTAAAAAATACATATGGTTTGCTACAGATCTACACCAAGAACAGCAATGCTTAAAACTACTATTATATAGCAAAAATTGGTATGGCAGTGATGCCTCTAAAATCAAACTAGCTTTTGTTAAAAACAAGTCAAAATTATGATAATAATTCTGTTCATATCATACCAGGTGTTCTGCGTTCCACCCATAACTGAAGTGGAGGGACCACGATTCTGTGGACGTCTGTCGATCTGACCGCGACCCCTCTGTGGTACCACATTTCTGCGATTTGGTTCGTTTTTCTGAACGTTGTTTCCTTCTCGTTTTTTGTTGTTCCGTGGCCAAGGTTTGTGTGTCAATTCTAGAATTACGTAAATAACAATTTCAAAATTATGTTTAAAAGTAATAGTACTTAGTTTTATCAACATTAAGATTATATGTACATTATAAAGAACTCATTCAATTACTGGTAAACTAAGTAGATTTTTAGATATAGTCGTTTTTTAGCCAATGGTGATCATCAAAACATTCAAAACCACTAGACCGATTCTAATGACTCCTTTGCTATGAAAGCTACGTTATTCCATTAGATGAATAAGGGTAATGATCGTATCAACACAGAGTACAATTTCTATACGTATAACATAACACAGAGAAAAACAAGTTTCAAAATAAAAACACCTGTCATTTCAAAATAATGTGTTATAAAAAATGACAACTCAGAAAATGTCATGACCTTCTGATTAAACCCACCTGTGCTCTTTTTACAGTCGATGGATGTAGTCCTCGACTGTTGAAGAGACGAACGATTTAAAGATTTCTTGTCCATTCTGGCTTCCTCCAACATCCACACAATCAGCTGAGCGGGATACTCCGCAAGGAGACGACGAGAATACGTTCAGGGCCGACATTTTAAAAAGCCATGTTTATGATACAAAAAGAAAGACAAAATATATCTTCCTCGGCAAACAATTTACCAATCGGTAAATACTCAAGCGGTAACTTAGAACACAAAAAAGGGAGTACTAGCTACTCCCTTTCGCCGGAACGACGAAAATAGCAATAGAAAACTGTTTTTAACTCGCCACAAGAAATATGGCGACTAGACCAGCCGGCAGCCAGCCAGATAAAACAAATTGCGCACTTCCTAAAGACTTATTTAATAAATTTCACTTTAAGTTAAGTTGTGTTTTCAAAATAAAATAAAAGATTTTAAATTATGATAATAATTATATCTGATATGATTGACATATACAGTATTTGAATTTTAAAAGTATTTTAAATGACTAGGTACCTATTTCCTTTAAATTTGGATATCTTTTGTGATTTGTCTGAGTCGTTTTAAAATTATATCGTCATATTCTTTTTAAACTAATTAATGCATAATTGTATTTTTTCATAAATTTTATTAATAACGTTAGTTTATTCTGCATGTAATAGTTTGTAGTGCATTCTTTATTATTTTTTTAGTTGCTATAGACATTTATAAATTAATAATTTAATTATTTAGATTAATATGTTATGGCTGTTTGATTTAAGAATCAATAAATTATTAATAAAATTATAAGTATTTTGGGTTTGGCGGCAAAAGTATATTTTCAAATGACTGTGTTGTAAAACGGCGCGAATATTTGATTGATTTTACTTAGCTAGTTGACTTACTTTAGAATTTTGCACTTTGCAGCTTGGTGGACTAAAAGCGATGGACAAAGTTAATTTGCCTGTGGAAAAAGCCCGTGAACCAGACGAGGAAGCTCGACAACCAGATGTTCGTACTTAAATATTAATTGCTTTACACAAAATATGAATTTCATCAGTAGCAAAACTGGATTACATGAAACTAAAGGAAAATAAGCTTGCTTAAACTAAATTATACTTAATCAAAGTATTTATATTGCAGGTTGAAAACCAAATAGCTCTTACTGAAAAACAACAACTCATTGATAAAAGGTAATTATTTTTCGGCTTTAGTAGTGAAGGGATCAACGCTGCAGTTAGAAGTAGGTGCGACCTACTCCTTACACACGAGGCGTTATTTACTTATCTAAGTTCTTTGACTAAGGGTTTTTGATTGTAGGGATTCAATTTAAAGAATTAGATTACACTTATTTTATTATTGTAGCGCGCTCAAAAACCTGAGTCAACCGCCGGATTACTTGTCTCATAAAGAGAAATTACTTTGGCTCCAACAACGTCGCACAGAAGGGTTATGGGTGCAATGTGATGATTGCGACAGGTGGCGCTACATGCCAAGAGTGCTCGATCGCCATGAACTTCCATCGAAATGGTTCTGCTGGATGAACCCAGGTAACATCATTTCACTAACATAAACATTTCTTATTTGTAACTAGCAGAGTAAAATATACATGCCACACCTAAACTTAAGGGATTAAAGTAGCCTGAGATATGCCTTATACCATCAGCTATTTGCTTGTAAACATCCCGTCAAAATCAGTCCAGCCCTTTCTAAGAATAATAGAAACAAGCAGATAGACAAAAAATTATCTATGGATACCGTGCACACTTTCATATAGATTCAGTAATAAGTTCTTATATCGATGTTACAAACAGACGCTTCATTTTATTTAGTTGTTTCTGTTGGTTGTATTGGCCTATCTTGATACATAGAAGAATTATTCAAGTTTAATTTTTTGCATATTACATTACTACCTACTCCCACAATTACTGTTTTAGACCCGTCTGCAGCAACATGTTCGGCCCCAGAAGTGCCAATCTGCTTACATGACGAGGAGGATCTTATACATGCAGAGTATGCAGCTGGCTCTGTGGTTCTGGCGCGTATGCCTGGCTTCCCTTGGTGGCCCGCAATGGTCGATGATTGCCCAGACACTGAACAGTATTATTGGCTGGATGGCTTTTCTGATATCCCAGTATGTTCCTTAATTTTGTAATATTGCTTGTAACATTTTCATGTTTGAAAAAACACTTAAATAAATTCTTTAATGTTCACAATCGAAATTAATTTCAGACTCATTATAACGTAGCATTCTTTGATGCATTTGAAGTTACACGAACATGGGTTGCTCCTGAAAATATTATGCCCTACAAGAATAACAAAAAGGTGCTGACAAAGTCCTTAAAAATTGCAAAATACAAAAACCGCTTAAATGAAGCGATAATTCAGGCTAATGATGCTGAGAAACTTACACTTGCTGCTCGGTTAGCCAAGTACAGTTTCATAGCTAGATTTAATGGTAAAATTTTAAGTCCAAAGAAAATAAGCAAGGCGGTAATAAAAAAGTACCAAGATAAGATGAAGAGAAAATTTCATATCGATTTTAATGCTGAGTTGTCCGATTCAGAAGATGAGTTAAATATTCCACCTCAGAAAATGAAAAATAATAAGAAAAATATAACTAAAAATGCTGATTCAAAAGTTCATTCAAAGGCCCATGAACCTGATATTGTGTTGACTGAAACTGCAACAGAATATTCGACAAATAACTTAACAAAAGAATTGAACTCTTTAACTGTTCATATGGACAGTGACTCTGGATTAACACAAAATGTTCTTAGCGAAGGTTAGGAAATATTTTTCACACGCTTGCGAAGTGTGAAGTTTTAAGTTTGGATATATCAATCAATGCCTGCAGTTAGAATTTGTCAATTACTTCTAAAAGATGTCGAACGACATCGATCACTGAACATTGTAATGAAGCAGTTCCCTAGCTGTATTAATTACTAATGACCTAATTTAAAATTTGTTACGGTAGGCGTTATTTAACAGTGAGAATTTTTCAATATGTATATTTTTTTTCAGCCTCCAACAATTCCAATAAAGAACAAGAATATAATCAACAAAGTGATTCTCATATAACTGAAAACTTGCGAAGTTTAGAAGACAGTCAAAACAGTGATGATTTTGATTTTTAAATATTATGGACTAGTGTGACCGTAATTATAATGTGTTTCAGATTTCACTATTCTTTAATGTTATTTTCCAATTGTTTGTTTTCTTTTATTTGTTAATTTAATTGGTATAGTGGGTTTATTTATTTACCAATAACTATAATGTGCTGAAGTTGTATATGTAACTACATTAACAGAAACTAGTGTGTGATAATATTTGTTAACTTACATAAAAAAACAAAGTATATTTTTGCATTCTTTAATGAACATAAACTCCTATTATAATAAGTGTGTTATTTTCTTGCCTTTGGAAAGCATTTGCTCCTAATACTGAATAATTAACATGTCATTTTTGTATTTATTAAATTGTTGACATTATTTCATAAAAGTTGAATCAAACACTGTCTAAAATAGGTAAAATGTAGTATTTGGGAAGTTACTATTATCTGATAGTATTTAGAATAAGTTGAATATTAAATCCATACTAGTTTTCTAAATGATGTATTTTTAAATGCGTAACATAATATTCTACAATCCTATTCTTATAATAAAATATTTCACTTTTTGGCGCTGGCAGCTTCAGCCTTCTGTCTTGCTTTCTTTCCTTCCAAGAGTTTAAGTCTGTCATCTTCAGACAAATTCTTATTGATCTTAGTTATAACACCAGTTCCCAAGGTTAAGTCCGCAAGGCGTAATGTGAACCTTTGTCCAGCTTCACACACCATGGGCTTGAGGAGTTTTAAATGTAACCTGTATAGAAAAAAACACAAAATTAACAAAATTCTTAGTGGCAATCTTGTAATGAAATAGACTTTAAATCCTAATTGTTATAAATGTGAATGTACGTTTATTTGTTTGTTTGTAACATCTTCACGCTTTAAATACTCAAATGATAGTTATAAAATTTTGCACACACATTGCTAGGAGTCAAGAACAGGACATAGAGTACCTCTTATCCCGAAAATAGATAGTATTCCTGAGAGAGAAAATTATTTCTTATATCTACAACCTATCTACATTTACACCTGAAGTATACAAGCCTAATATTTAACGCGAGTGAAGGCACGGGCGAAAACTAGTTAGTAATATTATTTAACTTAGAACATCATATTTGCTTTATATAAGATAAAAATTATGTAGAAAAGATTACTAGAAAACAAACAAATGTAACTTACGTAGCATCTTCACCAGGCATCACCATTTCTTTCTCAGGTACAGTAACTTGTGTAGCGCAATCCCAAGTCATTGAAAACATCTGGAGCTGAATAAATGATGTGAATGGCTTGGCACGGCCGCCTTCCTCCTTGCTTAAGATATAAACTGCAGCTTCTACATTGTCATGAGCTTTCACTGTACCGGGTTTCGCCATTACCATGCCACGTTTGATCTGCTCTCGTTTTATGGAGCGGACAAGGGCACCAAGTTGGTCACCAGCTTGTGCTTCTTCTAGTGTCTTATGGAACATTTCAACCCCAGTTACAGTTGTTTTCATTATCTTACCATGACCAACAATTTCACATTCGGTACCCTTTTTCAATACACCTGCAAAAAACAACCAATTATTAACAGGATTAAATGTTGTCTGTACATTTAAAGTATTGCAAGTCATCCTAATTATTATAAATGCGAAAGTCCGTTTATTTGTTTGTTTGTTTGTTTGTAAGGCCTTCACGCTTTAACTACT
>DWPV01008460.1:0-10004 GCA_018251915.1 Urbanus proteus proteus
CCCGCTTTGACTTCCTTACCCCCCCTTCCGTTTCAGCCACCCCCCCCCCCCCCCCCCACACCCCCACCCCTAAGATTTACAGCCCGCGGGCGCGTGACGGATGATCGGCCGGCTTTCGGCTATTGTACGAATACCATCTAGATTCCAATTTGTTTGGGAGAAACATTGGCCGCATTTGTCTATGTTTGAACGGTAACTTACTCGCTTGATTTTTAACTTTGATTTTTTGGTCACTTACAGCCATGGTACGGATTGATTTTTAAGCGTTAGGATATTTTTGAATAATGCTATATTTTAATTTTTTTTCCTATGTTTTGAACATTTTAAACTGAACAGTACCTATGTGTGTAAGTTACATTTATAGGTACGTATGTATGATGCAAAATACGGTTAAATTTTAGTTTTTATTTCAATTTTAACATTTAAATAAAATACTATTAAAATTAAATTAAACATATTTAATTTAATTTTAATATATAAATGCCCCAGGCTTTCCCCAATTCTGAAAATTAAACAACATTTTTAATTTTTGTGTCGTACTAAAATAAGAAATCACGGACTTAAACCAGTAAATTGACCGATTATGAAATAATTTAAATATTGCATGAATAACAATTGATTTACTATTTACTAACCAACATACAACTTCAATGATTTAATGAAATAAAATGAATAACCTTTTAGATAATTATTCCATCGATTGATAAAATGTATAGGTAAAACATTAGTCTTAGTTAAAAATCTACTCTTAAATTTCCAAATGTCATTTGTATATTAGAATCTTTGTAGATTTGCCATAATATTGTCTCAGCTATCAATCTTGTTTAAATTATGCGTTAAAATATTTAAAATCATTCATCAACAATCGCCAGCATATCAATTTGGCCGCGGCCACGCGCTGTCTGCGGCGTCTGTCTGATGGAGACTGCACAGCCGGCGTCTCTATCTGTTTCCATTTATTTTATACAAATATCGTTAAAAACAGTTTTTAAGATTTGTGTCTCTTAATAGTATCCGGCATAACACGCCTAATGAGGATTATGATCGGAAGTAATATTTAATTTATTGATAATTAATTGCATTTAAGCCGTTTTAAGTAAGACTAGTCTTTTATTAGTATTCAATCAGTTTATTTGTAGTAGAAAGTGATACGTCACGTTATGAATGAAAACAAAATTGCCAACGCCTGAAATGCATGGACATCAGCGAGCGTGGTGCGATTGTACGCGGACAGAGGCGGCCGCTTTCCATCCGCGAGGCGCCGCTACAGCGCAGCGTAGAGCGCTAGAGCGCTTTCATCGGGCACGAGCTTTTCATGCAAGTGTCCGGCGGCAGGGCGGCCCGTGGGCGTGCAGGCTGCACCGCCCCGCCCCCCGCGCCGCCCCGCCATCTCACCCCCGCTGTTTATTCTCGGCGAGTGGCGGGGCGACAGTCGCCCGCGTGACGCGCAACGGATCGCACGCGCGTACACACCAGAGCGCGAACGGCGGTGCATTCGTTACCGGACGTCGCCGAAAAAACAGTACGACCACTCGATCCCCCCGCGATTCGGACGCGGCTCGGACGGGAACGCTGGCAGGGTGAAAGCGGACGCGACGCGGAAAATGCACTTCCCGGGTGCAAGGCGCAGGCGGCGGCCGCGGGGGGTGCAGGCGATGATGGACATCGTATCGATTTCTATCTGCCCGCTCCTCCCTTATTGTGGCGATGCAGGGCGCGCCATCGATCGTTGCACCGCGGCCCTAAATTAACACCCCGCGATCATCGGCCGTAATCGCCCGGACCCCCGTTTCGCGCTGGAGTGCGCGGTGCGTGCAATGTGTTAATTGAGTTTTATTTTCAGTTGCGTCACGTGGACTCGGGTACGTTACGGTTTTTCGACTCGTAAACGATCGCACATTATACATTTGACATAATTATTTATTAATCGACTCTAAAGTTGAACGATTAGCTAAATAACATGACTATTAGATACGAGATTGTAACGACGCGTAATATTTTAAAGCCATGTTGTTATGCAATTAAGTGCAATTGAACGGTACTAAATATTATTGTTGTTAATTTGTGACAATTACTCGTACGTTCCGGTTCTTCCGATAGGTGTAATATTTATCGAATTCATTAAATATTTTTATCTCGGAAAAATTGTTTAAGTTATAAGTTCGGATATTATTTAATTATTTCGCATAGAACTACTACAACAGCGTTACCTCTTTCACCCTACAGCGTTACCGAAAACTTATTATAAACGTTAAACAAAATAATAAACACCGTCTTAGCCGCGTCCTGAAATGAAATGAAGTATTTATTCATGTTACTCCGTTATTAACGCCACATATTCTTTCAGGACATACAAACAAAAATAATACTCAAACGTAACTTTATTTATATTTAAAAAGCAAATAAAAAGGCTGCATGCACAAACGCAAGGAAAAGGATACTAAAAAGTAAAGAAATAAAAAGTATAAGCACGGATATATTTGTACAAGAAGTGACAACAGGCGGTACAGTGGCGGCGATAGGCGCGCGCGTGGAATGCGCGGGAGTGGAGTCGTATAGCGCGCGCGCACGCCACGAGCCCGCGCTGCCGCCCTCGGAGCACCCGGCCATGGCGACCGAGACCGGTAAGTACCCACAAACATTACAAATAAGTAGTTTTGAAGAAAACTTGTCATAATTGTGACAAAACCTTAAGTAATTGTACCTAATGTATGCAACTGAACACACACAGATATTATTATACTTAATATATAAACTAACAGAAATGTTCTCAATTCATATACATAATTGATTTAAAATTAATCAATAATTGAATTTTAACTTATACATTTTACCCTGTAAAAATAATATTAAACATACGAGTAGTTAAACATAATTGTCGTTTCCAATAGAATATAAATCTTTGTTATTTTATAAAACTCCCTTTAAGTGAGAAACACATTTAGATACTTAAATTACCTGCTTATATCCCAAAGAAGACGGACAACTATGTAAGATTAATAATCTTTATTACCCTTAGCAGAAAAGCTATTTTTGTTTACAGATACCATTTATAAAAATCATGCATGAGCATAAATTGTCCTCCCGGGGAGATGACTCAACATATTTCAGTACGAAATTATCTTGTGGGTATCGGTAAACATCATCCAGTTATAAAATCTACTATTTAATAAAACAGGAAATTAATGTAGAGACATCATATAGTCTAATCATATAGTCCAATCTAGTTTACGCATACATTAATTACATATTACGACTGCAACAAGTTCCTTGACATTTGCAAATTAGATCTAATTAGCTTAAATCCTAATTCTTTATCGCTTTTCAGAATCAGAAAGTAATAATAAGAAATTGACGATCACCTAATATTCACTTAAAATTCGTTCAGGTTTTTGTTAGACGTAAAATACGCACACCCACTAGTTCTTGGCAATTTCATTCCAAATTCGAATTCGATAATTCAAATTAGAATCCATGAATAAACCGCTCAATCCCTTCGAGCAAACTTCAGAGACTGGCTGATTACCATTTTAAATTTTAGAATATATTGACCGCTCTACCTTTGCATAAACCGTCGTGACCATAGACAAGCGGAAATTTTCTGCGTAAATCGCAGCCAGAGCAGGAAAATGATAAAAAATAAATATATGTAAATACCATTAAACAAAGACCTCTCAAAATACATCTTCGGATCGATAACGCTTCTCCATTAAGTGAGCTGATTTAATGAAAAGCATAAGATTCCTCAGAATTTTTTCATTCATAGTAAGAATAGCACTGATATTGAAGGTGTCGAGTCATCGTGGAAGCCATTTGTATATCTATCAATATTAAATCGCATATTGAATTGCTACGAATCCTGCCATCAAGCAGCGCCGAAAAAGTGTAACCTTTTACTCGAACGATACGCAGTTGTTTACCAACAGAATGTATATGACGAGCGTAAGCGTCCACCCGTCACGTACGTACATGAGTTCGTTGATATTCGCCTCCCCCCGGGTCCTGGGATGATCCCCCCAGGACAGGGGGTGAGGGCGATCGCCGCGCACTTGTTTAATGACGTTGCTTTCGTTTACTCAAGATTGGGGGTGTGATTTTCTTATTTTGCTCCGGCTGCGGAAAATGGATTCGTGGATCAGATTTTACATTGTTCATCTCGGATTCGTTATTCAAAATTACAGATACAGAATATTGCGCGCCTATTTAAAATAATTTTCTTATTCAATAAAATCGTATTAATGTTTATATTCTTAGAAAATATAGTGTACTTACATTTGATATTAAATCCAGACATAAAAATATGCCACGACTAAATTAATCAGCTTTGAAGAGTCGAGTGATATATTGTAAAGTGTCAAAATTTCTCTTTACTCATAATTTATTGCTTTGCACCTAGCACCTCGTTACTCCTACTCTGCGCTGAAACAGTATGAATTTTTGTTCTGAATAATTCAATGAGTGACAGTAAAATATTTTTCGATAAAGTACTACAAGGCGTTGGAACGATTTAGTTACTTAGGTTCCTACTCATATTACAAGATCATAGTTTTAAGCTAGACATAAAAATATTATATTTATTTTCAATTAAATATAGATAATTATATATACCTATATTCAACAACACAATACTTAATTAAACACGTTAATACTGCCACAAAAATGAAAATCATCAACTCATTTAACTTAACCATAAACTCTGAATAAAAATATAAATTTCCATCCAAATTGTTAGCAGCGCTGTCATCACAGTCGACAACCGAAAACATTTTAATGAAAACAGTTTTTATCGTTCAGATCTAAGGGACGAGCGTCCTCCGATATCTTCATTACGCCGGGGGGAGAGCCGTGCATTCACACTCTAAACTCATACGTCATAATCGTTGTTGCTTTTGTCTTTTATATGGACGATTTATATTCCACTGGTCGTTTAGATGACGTATCTAGTTAATAGAACTCTATATTGTTATGCTGTTTTGTGTTACTGCTCAATACTCTCTTCACAACTTGATTCAAAATACTTTATTAAAAAATGAATAATATAAGTACCTAGGTAGGTACAACACTCAAACTTCAATAAATCCAATATCGTCATTCTAAAAAACCGAAATATTATCCAATTCTCAATACCTACCTACCTATATAACATTTTATCATATATTATGTACATATTGCGCTAATATCTTAATTATTTTACAACACTTATGTAGATAGGTATGGCATTAAATTTTAAAGGTCCTCCACATTATCTACATCCAAATTTTATCATTTGTCATCTTTAAATCAGCAGTCAATCATACGGTTAACCTTTTTTTATTCTATTTTATCTATTTTTTATTCTACATACTCATTTCCTTTCGGTCGAATCATATTAGTTTATCGGTTCATATTGACTCTCACTGTCAAGTTGCTAAGTGCTAGTCCATTTTATTCTTGCGAATTCTATCACGTAACGCAATATGAAGTATTGCTCCCTCCCATAGCGTGCGAATGACGAAGCTAGATGACCCTTACTGTACATTTAGTACATTACTTAGCCTTTTACTGTGTTATATGAATATAACTATCATCGGCCTATGTCTACAAATTGACTATCATAATTATGCTAATAATAAAATGGAGATTAGAAAGTTAAATAGTCATTATATTTGAATATGTAATGAAGGTCTGATTTAAATAAATTGAAAATATGTGTTTTGCTAATCCACCAAGACATAAAACATACTGGAAAGAACATAAAACCACATATTTATATTACCAAATGCGGTGTTAAAAACATGAATATATATCTTTTTCATATCCACTCCCAGACTTAAGATTCTTATTACAAAACAGTCCACATCCGAGGCATATTATTAAACCGTAAATATAACAGAAAATAATGAAAATGAACGAATACTTTCGCTCCTCTTTCGTAACTGCGTTCATTTAGCAGGAACAGTTGACGTGTAAAAATGTCCATCGCGCCCTATTTACACGGTAAACAACTCTATCTCACAGATTTCATTTACGAAACGCCACTTCTGTCTGTTAGTATATTTTTTATTATTTGGTTAGAGTTTACATTCGAATGAAGTTGGGATACGGCTAAATATTTCAGATTATTCCTATCTGGATTTGTCTAATGAAATTCTTAACGAACTTATTAAGCTTTTAAGGAGCACATTTAATAAAATAAACTATTTTGTGGTGCTTCTCATTAGGATAAAGACTCTAAAATCTTCTACAATAAAGATATGAATAATAACTTATATACACTTGGACAATGTACCAACCTATATAAATATTAAAATTTTATTAGGTCAAATTATTAAATTGGTAACTTTAATTAAAAGAACGTATAAACAAAATCCTATAAAAACCTACAAATTATGTGAAGCTCAAATCAATTTAAGTACATCGCATTCATTAAGATTTATCGATATGCAAAGTAAATAGCACAGCAAAAAAGCAAACTAGGTCTACGACTGCGGCTGTGGCAGATAAAAGGCTATAGAGGGTTGAAGTGACCCCGCGTACGGGTAGATAAGTACCGCATTGACATGTCGCATTTTATCCGTGTCATGCAGTTTTGTTCACATGCTCAGCTTCTTTATTAACCAACTGTTTAGAATAGACTGTTGTAGTGCTGTAGCAAACCGTATGTACCTACTCGTATACGTTACTGAGTAACGGGTTCGCCATCAAGTACCGAGTAACGAAACGTTACTCGCGAATGATGATATGAGGTGTCAAAAGTAACGAGTAACGATACGATACGATAGTACCTAACAAGTTCTAAATTTGATAGTAACGAACACATATCAAATAAAACTTAATTAATTTTATTCTAGAGTAGGTAGATTAATTATGTGAAGAATCTTTTCAACGCTTATTAGTAACCTTTGTACGTTGTTTTTTTTTGTAAATAACAGCCAACTTATAGTAAGTGTATGGCTAATTTCACAATCGGTTTAATATTCATTGCCTGGACTATCTCCGGAGATACAGAAATCCACCAGTGGACTTTACCGCAAACAAATATGCACTTATATTAGACTTTATTTTAACATGACTAAATTACGCGACAAAAATGAAATAGGTAGTTATACCTACATACCTACCTACATACCTATATTTAATTTATCTTGAATAAGAATCTCATTTCAGAGAATAGGTAGGGACGGGAAAATTTTAAAACGGCTTTATTAAATTAGTGCACTCTGAATCAATCTACAGAATTAATGGATCTGTTGTATTTTTCAAAGATAATTAAAAGTTTTTATGTATAGTAAAATGTTTTAATAAATATTAGTAAAATAGTGAATTGCTTGTTAAACTTTAATCATCACATTTTTTACTAATTTGCAAAGTTAAACTTTAGAACATGGAGGATTGTAGATATCTCGTACACAATTTTATCCGCGCCTCTTAACTCGGTACGCGCGATTTTAATTTTAAAGTTGTGCTCCCATTTTTTCCCGAGATTTTGCATACGAGGTCCTGAATAATACCATGTACATACGAAATGAGCCAGCTGGCTACTGAATGTCTACTTATGGAGAATAAAGTTACAAGAAATTATCTCGCCTTCAAATAAATTTGGTAAATGATTTTTTGTAAAAATTGCAACGATGATTGATAATTACAATCCAGGTAAAGAGAATTTTAGCTTTTAGAACGCCTAATTGAAGCTATAGATATACGAAATTTCAGCTTATTATATCTCATTCCATTTCTATTTTACGCTAAAGTGACTTGGCTATTTATGTAAATTACATTCAGAAAATTAGGCATAGAAACCTAAAAGTAAATTTTGTAGAATTGAATCTAAGAATCCATAGGTAGGAATTAGGAAGGTGCGTAAACCATAAAAGAAAACAAAACAAGTAAACTGACATGCCTGCAAGATCTTTCAAAAACGTTTAAAGTTAATTAACACTCACTTTTCCGCGGTTATCTATGGCCTAACTCTAATCTAAGATCCGTGTCATACCCGTGTGAAACAGTAATGGGTTGAGGATAATGCCGTTTGTTACCCGTTTTCAAAAACTAATTCCACGTG
Source organism: Urbanus proteus proteus (assembly GCA_018251915.1). Lineage (NCBI taxonomy): Eukaryota > Metazoa > Arthropoda > Insecta > Lepidoptera > Hesperiidae > Urbanus > Urbanus proteus. The sequence goes on from DWPV01008460.1 coordinate 8,042, forward strand.
TGCCTGCAGGCGGCGTCGCGGCCGGCGGCGAGCAGCAGTACTCCCTGCGGTGGAACGACTTCCACTCGGCCATGGTGTCGTCGTTCCGCCGGCTGCGCGACGAGGAGGACTTCGTGGATGTCACCCTCGCCTGCGCCGGGGCCACCTTCACTGCACACAAGGTAGGTACCGACACCATCGAATATTAATCCGCTTAGGTTACTTTTTCGGTAAAGCTGCTACAATTGAGATGAGATCATCGCTTTCTTTTGGTCTTAGATGTCAACCATAGTTTTTGAACAGAATTAAGAAGATTAGAATCAATTAAAATGATTTTAAAGTGTGCCGACATATTCATATATTATATACTTGTTTATAAAATATGCAAAAATGATTTGTTATGGACTCGAACATATTATAACATCACTACGTATGAGAGCCATTTCCATAAACTTTCTTGGTTGGTCTCTCATCGGTACAATTTTTGACACGTCGTTTATTGTAATTTTATTTATATAGATACTAATTGAAATTGAAGCTACATAATTATGTATTTATATGTAAGGTGGTGCTGTCAGCGTGTAGTCCATATTTCCGGAGACTGCTGAAGGCCAACCCATGCCAGCATCCCATCGTCATACTACGGGACGTTCATGACAAAGACATGGAGAGTCTTCTCAGGTATAACAACTTTTAATATAGACTTTCTTTGAATAAATGATAAAATGGTTTACCTTACACCTTTTAATCAAGATTTTGTGGGTTGAAAGTGAGTTGGAATGTTTAATAACAAACTCTAAATATTTTAAAGTTCTATATTTACTACAAGTTAATTGCGGTTTATTAACTTTACTGGGTGAAGGCAACAGACCGCACTTCCCCAGTACCTATTTAAATTAATAGTAAGAATAGTTCGAAGACGCTGCAACTCATCTCCAGGATTTAACCCATTAACCCTCTCCACATTTAGTCGTTTAATTGGTCTAAGTCTAATGGTCTAAGTAGAACAAGTATAGTTACAGCTACATAGATATAGTATGAATGCACGATCGGCCCTTGTCCCCCAGGTTCATGTACCAAGGCGAGGTGCACATCGGGCAGGAGCAGCTGAAGGAGTTCCTGCGCGCCGCCCAGCTGCTGCAGGTGCGCGGGCTGACCGACGTGCCGCCGCCCGCGCCCGTGCCCACCCTCGACCAGAAGTCCTCGCCGGTGAGTCTGAGGTTCACTGGATCTGTTACTGGTCTTTTGTATTTTATGTGGTGGTATCGTATCAGGAACTTTAAAGGTCTGACACAGATTGACGCAACTTCCTTTGGAAACGTTTAGTCTAAGTTTGTTTTCCGCCTTATTCAAATTAATAAACGAAATTTTAAAGAAAAATAATAGAAGATGCGTTGTGTTACTTGATAATTACCTAAGTTGAATTAAATTATCATCATAACATATGAGTAAAGTAATAATTCATAAAGGGTAATATTTTAAAATGTAATGAAATGTTGTTTGGTACGCCTACTTAGTTTATAACTTTAATCGTAAACTTGTGTAGATATACGTAGTTATGAATCTTACTGATTTTCATATGCTTCCCAAAAGGATAATCTCGAGGTAAATATTAATTTATTTATGAAGAGTTAAAGATATCAAATTCATTTTTGGTTGTTTAGAGTTTTAGACGATAGAGACATGGAGTCGAGAACTATTTATTTTTTTATAAATTTTTAGAAATTTTACTTCACTGATTTCATGCGTAAATGAATGAAAAATCTCCTACCACTTATTACGTAAATTTGTGAAATACTACAGATACTCGTAAATAGGTGTTGTTGATGTTAATTACAAATGTTCAGAAAAATCCGATATTTTAATGTTTCTTTCTATATTTCGACTTTCTTCCCATATTTTTTTTCAAATGTTTTACTACAATTCATTGAAAGTCCACTCGTACACCAACAGTCAGCGTCATCCTGGACGGAGACCGGCAGCG
>DWPV01008461.1:0-10004 GCA_018251915.1 Urbanus proteus proteus
GGATAACAAGCTTTCATCTCCTGTTTAACCTTCTTAGGGATCATTTTTCAAAAATGCTTTCTTAGTACTTATTTACGGTATTTAAGCGATTCTTGAAGAAATTCTCATGATTGCATATCTATTTGTTTTTGTTTTGTTAGAGTAACATATTTTTAAAATACATGTCCACTTTCATTTAGTAAATAATGAAATACTAATTCACCCTGCATATTTGTAACTAGCTGAACCCCGCGTTTCACCTGCCTTTAAAAAATGAAAAAGGATACACATCTGTACAAATCAATAAAATTGAAGTGTCTGTTTGGGATTTCAAAATAACAATTTTTTACTCAATGCATAAGAAAAAAATAAAGTAGCCTATCTTACGCCTTAGACCTTCAGCTATCTTTTAGTGAAAGTCCCGTCAAAATCTATGTAGCCGTTTAGAAGATTATCTCAGCCAAACAGACAGACAGACATTTTTTTTTTTAAATTTAATCATGTATTTCATATGCATTGAGTAAAAAATTGTTATTTTGAAATCACAAACAGACTAGTCTCGAAATACAGAAAAGTAGCAATTGTTATAAAATATAATTTTAATGAATACTTTGACGTATTTGAAGACCTACTTATATATTGTTTAATCAAAATATTGCTCTCTCCGTTAATACCTCTACCCTAAAATTCCGTAAGTTTAAGGTTTTATAATACACAAGACTAGTACACAAATAGTAGTGCTACAATAGTAATCATTTATTTAGTTAGCACTAACCGTGGATCAAACCCGGAACACTACGTCAATCTGCAATTGTAACCACTTACCGGAAAAAGTCAGGACAAGCTAAATTTGAGTTCGTGTATTTTTAGTTAACTCCAAGCTAATTTTATTCCATTCGTTTACTCGCCGTCTCCGAGACTTACGAACGCTTCTTCGTTAAAATGGGAAAAATATTTTAGCTGGTTCATGAAGGCAACCAAATTTGCTTAGCTGTAAGTGTTTCAGCTAACAGTGTTTGCTGTAGTGTTCATATGCAGTTGCATAAGGCATGTATTTAAAATTTCAATGCCAATGCTTGCAAAAGTTTTGACTGAACTTTTTTACCCGACTGCGTTAGGAGGGTAATGTTTTTTGACTGTATGTATTTCCATTTCTATGGCACGCCATACAGCCCAAAGCGCTTTACGGATTTTAAATTATGGCATGTCGTTGGATTTGTCTCAATTACCATAGAGAAATAAGCCATATATGGTGCCTGAGAACTGAAATAAAAAAGTTGTAAGTAGTCGAGTCTTTTTGTTTTTAAGATAATATCTTCCGTTTGAAACTTTTTTAATTCAGATGATTAAATTTAATTTACATCCAATAAATATTATCGCAATTTGTTTAACTGTACGTAGGGATATTTATGTATGCCATTGACAATCCATTTTGATTATAAAATTTAATGATAATCAATGGTTGAATGTACTTGTAAATATTATTTAACTTTAACAAAAGTTATTACATTGATATTTTACAGAGGTCGAATAACACATCGCTGTCCATAAGGGCGAAATATGATTACCTTTTAATATCTCACAATAGACTGACGGTTGCGATCATACTTGATGTTAAATAGATGCAGCCCAGGATGTAGCACGTTTGCCTGTATGGAGCCTGTTCATACCTCACGTAAGTGTGCATTTATTGCCAAATTTTTAAACCAGAATACAACAGCGCTTAACATTACTATTATAAGACAGCAATAGGTGTACCTATTAGTTATCCTAGTATTACCAGGACCAGAATAAGGCTACGGTATCCCCTGCCTGTCGTAAGAGGCGACTAAAAGGAGGTTTCAGTGTTGCGGGAGGCTAGAGTGGGAGCTCGAACCGTCCGTTCAGCGGCCTCGGGTAGGGCGGCGGCACGTGTGGTCGTGTGCCGTCGTAAACACCTGTAGGTGTTGGTTGAGCAAATGCTCACCGGGGCAGAGCCCGAAAGGGTATCGCGCTTGGAAGACTTCAGCAATGGTTCTGAAGTTGCCGAAGCCCTCCATATAGCACTGAGGACGAACATCGGGAAGGTTTTAGTGCGGTAAAAATCCTACATAACCCGGCGTCGCTCCGGAAACTTTTGAAGGTTTCCCCATTGTCAAAAAAAAGGTGTACCTATAGTACGAAACAAACCATGAAACGCTCTACCTTTTGTACGATTTTTAACAACATAACTAAAAGTGAGATTTTCTTTCTATTGTATCCAATAATAAAATAACTATAATTCACAGCGTTTTGTTCAACATTCCTTCAAAGTTAAGTAGATAGTTGAAGCATCTTTATTTATTGTTCAGCTATCTTAAAACAAACTTTCTTCCAATTGTCTTGTTCTAACATTGCGTTGCGAACAGTTTTGTAGCTTGCAATAAAGTTTTTCAATTAGTCAAGATATAATAAACATAAATACAAATTCGAAATTATGTTTTATTCAAATATAAACCAAACCAAACCTAGTCGATGTTGTGTAGTTTGTATTAATTTTATTGAACTTAATTAAACTTTGTTAGTTACGGACTTCAATAATAAATACCTGCTCAAGAGTAGGTAATGAGCAAATTGATATACATTTTTTTTAGCAGAGAGCTCAGGGTTTGATCCCGTGTATGTATGTAAGATGTATGTAAAAATATATTATGTGCAAAGTAGATTCATTTAAATCTACATAAGCCATGTGTATCCTTAAGAATGATGTGTGTTGTAGATTTTATTCTCCCTTCTTCATAAACCTTACCATGTTTATGACGGTCTAACGTGCAGTGTGTGGGTTCGATTCCCGGTCAGTCAGATATCTGAATGATAAGTTTAGATTTCTGTTCTGGGTTTGGGCGCTTATACATTCGTCTTTGTGTGTCAATCGCACTCACGACACAGGAAAAAAATATGTGGGCTATGAATGTAGAAAACGTCTCAATAAAACCTATGTTGAGGTCATTGACATTCGGTAAGAATTTCCTAAGTAATCTATAAAAAATATTTAGGTAGTATTTGATCTTTATACTATATAGCCGATTTAAAAGGTAATGTCCTACGGGCAACGTCCTCTTTTGTAAATATTCGTATTTTCCGTAATTCTTGTAGTTCTTCCCAATAGTCGTTGGTAAACACTTTGGGAAAGGTTGTTGTCACGTTAACATTTTTACCGTTATTTTTAATAAACATCAAATGATAAGAAGTATCTGAGATATATAGAGGCAAATATTACATTGAGGCTGATAGAACTCTTATTTGTTCTAATGCAGGGACGTTATCTATTCTATTCTATCTATTTCGACCTTTAATAAGAGCGTTAAGCTTTTATATGTTCTAGATTTATCTTAATTCACTCATCAATAAAACGAATTTAAAATTAAAAATTTAGAAAAGGCTTACAGCTCAGTTTTTTTTTAATATTTAAATACTATTGAAATTATAAATACTATCATCTCAGATACTTCTAGTGGCAAGTCGTGCAACATATTGAAAGATTACCTTCTTTCTATTTTCTTCAGGAGTGGCAACAAATGTATTAGTAACGTCAGGAAGAACGTATTCTATGTGAATTTGGATAGAATTGAATATTTACAACAGTGGCCACTTACTATCAGATGAACTGCTCGTTTGCTACTTTAATAAAAAAAAACATTACTTTTTTTCATTTTTAAAGGTCTAACCTTTTTCTACCTAATAACAGCAGTATTCAGCGCTGCTGTGTTCTGGTTTGAAGGGTGTGGTAAGGGAGACATATTTATTCGAGGCGTTCCAACTTAGTCCTTGAGGGTAGCAACGTATGTGGAGGTTGATTACAGATGTCAGTGGGCGGCAGTGGCCACTTACCATCAGGTGGGCTGCATGCTCGTTTGCTACCTCCATCATACAAAAAAAACTTTATGCATACCAAAGTACCAGGCTCGCATAAAACGTAGGTATAACCGTAAAGGTCAGCCAAGTTCACAACAATCGTTCCATACTTTATTCAGGCAGTTTACATACGGACCGGCCCACATTACACACCCATTGTGGTCTGTACAAAGCATTTTGCGAAATGCAATAAATATCAAGTTCTGCCATTAGTAGTGAATTTACAAAGAACTACATTAAACGAACATTAAATTTTGAGATTTCTTTTAGTCGCTTTCTATACGAAACCTTATAGGATTTTATTGTAAAATGTTAAAATATTTTGCTTATATTGAAGTTAGCATCAAATTTAATCAATTTTAATGAAAACTATTGACACGGCAAATAAATTATATAAATTTGATAGGAAGCAAGAAAATTAATGTCTTTGCGCCGTCACGACAATTCACTTAAACATACACAAAGAAGAATACATAAGAAATTACACGAATCTTTTAAATAGACGGGGAATCGAACTCTGTACTTAATTTAGAGCTTAGTCTAACCTTCCTTATGTCTTTCAAGATTAAATGATAGCAATTGCTTCAGATCAGATACAATGAAACCCATTTATTACTTTCATTGCCTTAAAATAGATAATGTTATTCAAGTTTTGTTTAACAAGCAATAAAATAACCATACATAAGAAACGTTCATGCTTCGATCATATAAATAATCGATTTAAGTTATCGCAGCGTATTGAATACATTACATAAACGGGAATATTCCGCGGGACTTATCTGGGAATCAAATTATACTGGAGTGTTGCCTCAGCGTTCAATTATTTACGAGCCGAGAAACGGTAAGAAAACGTTTCATTTCCAAATCTTTTGTGATAATAACAATATTTCAATATTTATGCGTTATTTTTTCCATACTGATAATCCAGTGGGATAAATTTTGGTTTGTTATGTCGGGGATTTAAAATCTAGACATGCTAACGTGTTTTGACAAATTATCGTTGGATTTGAGTTAAAGCTGTAAAGCTAAGTTTTTTTCTACAAGCACTGAATCAAAATCAAAACCAATTGTGCATTCTTATTTGAGAATCCTACATACCTTCTTCTTTATGTCATGTGAGTAGCAAACGAGCATGCAGTCCAGGTGGACTTGGTCCAGGGGTTGGTTACAAATATCAATGGGCGGCAATGACTACTTACCATCAGGTGATGGTAAGTACATGCCCATGGACATTCGTAACCAACCCCAGATAAGAACAATTACTTGAGGTTTGCCACAAATACATTGCTATTTCTCGAAACGCCTCATAAGTATGTTTCCCTTATCTTTACCTTATCCTTACCAGAACACAGCAACGCTACACTGCTGTTATAAAGCAAAAATAGGTATGGCGGTGGTGCCGCCGGTTTTGAACCACAAACTTTTCTGTCTTAACTTTTCACGGGATATTAAACAGACCAACAGCGAAGTGTAGTTCTAATTACTAGATAACTCCGGAGTTATCTGGTAATTTTATTACACTTTTACATTGTTTAATGACGGGCTATTTAGTCAATACCATCTATCAAGTCGTGCAGTTATTTGACCGGCTATGATGTTTGCGTTGGCACGCGTGACAGCCATTTCCCCCGCCGTCACGGAAGCGTGCTGTTTGCGCCCACATTAGCGCCCCGCACTATTAATATATCGGTGAGAGTGACAGCCTGTTTATATTGAGCACCCCATGTGTGATATTGGTCTGAGGCACAGAGCTGAGAATGTTGTAGAAGTGGATTGGTAATTGTTGAAGTTATCTCTTTACGTGACGTGAGAACGTGTCGAAGAAACGATTTAAATAATTGAACACGCATCATTCCACACTTCTGATATATGTATTGTCATTTTTTCATCATACTAATACTAGTATCTAATATTAACTGGCAATTGATACAACAGATCAGAACTTAGTCTCTACATTTTATAAGGATGTATTACAAATGTCAATTACACTTAGAGATTATCTGTTTCTTTCATACTTTTGAAAAATATTTCTATCATATTTGAGCAAAAATGTTTCAGTTGCGTTATTTGAATTTTCTCAACTCGATGTGTCTATTAACAAATTTAATATGGCATTTCTGTGTAGTATCTGTTCTATGGTCTTAGATATATTGCCTCGAAACATATTGCAGGGGTCACTTAGTAATGACTTATCGTTACATATTAGACCAATATTCTAACATTATGCGAAATCAAGTCTTAGTATGCAAATATCGTATATGAGGCATTCCAGAACAATACAAAATACAAAATGATATGGGTATTAACAAAATCAAATATTGATGCATAGCCTACAAAGTTGGACATATTATTTGTTTTTGTCATAAATAGTGAGATTTTGCCGCCGCCGCAACTTTTTACGTCCCACAGTTGGACACGGGTTTTCTCCCACAACTAGCGTAGCTTTGAGCGTACCCCACTACGCTGCTACAATGCGTGTTGGTGGAGGGTAGGAATGAGATTTACAATTATTTTTTCGACGTCGGCTTACGTACGTAATTATGAGAAGACCATACTAGTTCTGAAGTAGTACCACTGCTATAGGAAGTTTATCAAGCAACCATTTACAAAAGAAATAAATTTACGTACACAAATTACAAAGTTTCAAAGCTATTTAAACTAAGTGTAAGTGATTATATAATCACCATAAAATGTTTATTAGGAGTTAAAATACAAACTAGGTTCCATTTGGCATTGGGTGGCTGGTGACCTTAAAGAAAAATATCTGTAAACCTATTAAAAGTCAACAAGTTTGTTGGCAATAAAATCGTATACTCTTAAATTTAAATAACGACTGCCGTCTCAACAAATTACAAAATTATTTGAATTTTATAAATTTTAAGCCCTTATTATATTATGCGAGAAACCATCGGAGTGCTATGCTCCCCTAGTAGGTACTTTGAGTGAAGACTAGCCAGTCACCTTTACTCTGTTACTTACATCAATAACACACTTATACAACCCTGATACTTTACCAAATGAAATGTCTATACTTACATCAATTTTATCATTTTTCATACGTAACCATGGCACTTATATGCTCTACTAGTACTTCCAGTAAAAAAGAAACTCCTTTATTTCTTATTCCCTGTCCCGGTGATAATCCCACATTGAATGCAGCCTGAAATATTAGCTGAACAAATATGGCGGACGTTGAGCCCTTCGCCCAACATAAATATGAGTCCATTTGTAGGTTTGTTTGTTGCGCACAATGTGTTACAAGCGGCTTAGCGTGAGTAATGTTAGGGATGGCCGGTGTCTTTATGCCTCCGAATTGGGTTACGAGCCTCAAGTTTTGTTTGTTAAATTGTTCCTGGGATATGAACCGCTTATTTCATTTTAGTTGTGTATTATTTACTTCGGTTGTCGTGTAAGCTCATATATAATTGGTGTTGTGGAATCTATTCTCTGAATTTCTGTTTTCTTAAGACTATGATACGATTAGCATACTTATTTCATGTTTGCAGGTGTAACGGATTACTGTATAAATCTACCTAAAATTATTCCTAGGCAGTAACAAAGAACGGAGAAACAAAGGGTATAATTTAAACTATATTGCAGTATATTGCATCTTTCTTTAGTAATGCATGTGATAGGTGATCAATGCCGACCGACATTTGTTATCACTAATAATCAGTCGCAATTGGTTTGTTAACCATGAGAACTAAATAAAATAGTATTGACACTAAAAAATCGCAGAAATTATTAGTTCTATTATAAGCATATTCATATTTTAAAGAACCTTTGAGGTTTGGCTTCGGCGGCACTGGGTGGCGGTCTTGGTGACATCAAAAATAATACACAAATTCCATTATATTTAAAGTACTTTTCTATACGATTCGTTTTCATTATATTCTTTTTCCACATATAAATCTTTAGCTGTGAACTAATGTTACAATATCTTTAAACTGATACCGTTTTATGTGGACCACATAAATAAAAGATATTACCTACCTATTTATCTTTTCTAAAAAGATACATTATGCAAGAGAGAATATTCCACGGGACTTATCTCGAATCAAATTATATTCGAGTGTTGCCTCAGCAAAGCGCTGCATTCGATTATTTACGAGCTCAGATAAGAAATGGCATGAAACCATTTCAATTAAAATTTCTTGTGTTAACGATATTTATTAAAATCTCTGTTTTTATAACTAGTGGAGCATTCATCAGCTAATAAGGCCGCAGCCAGAAATAGGACAATTCTAAAAAAAAGGCTATGGATTTGGATGTCCAAAGACTTTCCATTCTGGATTCTTCTTTTAAGTCATATATGGGAAGAGAGTAGAGAAAGACTGTGCTAGACTGCACGCGCGGGCGCGGCGCGACGTACTCAAACATATGGAATCTTATTCGAATATCCATAGTGGATACGCGGGAGCGACGAGCGGATTCCATACGTTTGAGTCATTGCGCCGCGCCCACGCCGCATCCGCGCGTGCAGTCTGACCAAGCACTGAGAAGATTCATGAGTCTTATTAGCCGTGTCTAATAGTAGGTTAGAAATAAATATAAATCTCAATCGACCACTCAATGAACAAGAAATTTGAATCCGTGCACCGATTTATAAAATTGTGAAATCACGATATGTTTTTTGGTAAAGGCTGTAAAGTCTACGAATTTGCTTGGACAGCGTGACCAACCAAAACCTAGATTTCTGATCTATGACTCTAGGAGAAATCAAAATTTATCACTGATATATTTGCCTGAACAGACATTGAACCTAGTAGGTACCATCCTCAGACCGATATAGACACTAATATATAACCTTTTTGTGAATAGAACTTTCTAAGTCTTGGCAGCAAAGCGACATAATGACCAACGAACCGTGCCGATCAAATGGAAATAACAGATAACATACTAGAAATAGAATAGAATCCAAGAAATAACATATTATGTCCCTGACTTGAACAGATGTTAGGAACTCAACTGATGAATATATTCGAGAGTCGATAAGAGTTTTCCATCCCACTGATCCCGATTCAACTTGGACAGATGTAAAACGAGAAAGTTTGGAAGTTTGTCCTTAGTGATAATAATGAACGAATGAGTGAATTATTGTACGAGATTCCATCGTATGGTTAATATGTCCATAGGTTTTGTAAACAGTATAATTAAAGTTAGGATTGACCTTTTTTGTTTGAACTAGCAATGTAGTCCACTGCATTATAAATGATCACTGTTTTTTGTTGATGAGAGGGAAACCTTCAAATGTAATGTGGGATATTTACCGCACTAAAAGTCCGGGAACATTTGCAGACCGTTGCTGAAGTCCTCACACGCCTCACGCCTCTTACGACAGGCAGGCGATACCGTAGCCTTATTCTGGTCTAGGGACTACAAGGACAAGTGATCACTTTATATAAAACAGGAGGGCCGAGGAACGGGCCGCTTTAAATTTAAAAAAATATGAACCATGTGACTGTATATAAGTTGACTCTACGAAGATAAATCATTAAGAAAAACTAAAATATCATGCAATTGTAGAAAATTGTTGTCAAATTTATATACAATAAAATTCAAGAAATTTCCGAGAACTAAAACAACTTGGAAATTTGTAGTTAAAATCACTAGTAGAAGGCACAAATAGGGGTGACGGGGACGCTCTGAGCGAACGTCAAAGGATTTTTAAAATGCTACGAATCGTTGGCGAAATTGGTATCATTATTTAGACTTTTTCTTTTTAAAACATTTCAATTGCATTTATTTCAACGTGATAGACTCTTTATTGTTCGACTTCAGTGGCACCATTGTCACATTTGTTTCATAAGCGCTGCTGGTATTCCAACTTATTTCTCAAGTGTGGCTACGCATCTCTGGCTGACTTCAGGTAGGATTGTGATCTGGGGCTAATTACGGATGTCCATGGGCGCTAGTGGCCACTTACCATCAGGCTACATGCTCGTTTGCTTCTTCTGTAATATAAAAAGGCCACCTGTGTCCACTCCATGTTTTTATGTAATAATTTTAAAACAAAATATTTTAACTATATGTATATGTGAGTATATGTGAATTATAGCTTCTCGCTTCTCTCTGTCTATGAAGCAAGTGTTTCATAAGCGTAACGGCCATAACCCTAATCTATTTATGAGTTACAAAGACTAGTCATTAAT
>DWPV01008462.1:0-10003 GCA_018251915.1 Urbanus proteus proteus
AATATTACGCTTTGTTGTTGGGTAAATAATGTTCATGGTAGTTTGGAGTTCTGGACAAATCAAGGTAAAAACAGCCAAAGAAAATGGCTACTCGCATTGACTGATGGTGAACTGCAACCGCTTATGTATACTACTTCTGGGCACGAACCCCTTTCCATATATGGGGGAAACTTCGACTGTAGGTTCTATTTGCATCTAGCAGACCAATAGCGGATCACCCATCCAACTCCTAACTACGCCCGGCAATGGTTAATGGTTTAGTTCGATTAATAAGATAATCATTAGGAAGATCGTAATTATAATATCAGACTATTATTTTTATATCCTGTCTACTTGCAGCTTATGATTAATAACATGATTTTCAAACCAAAAAATTCGTTAAAATTAAAAGCGTTTCGTGTAACAAACAAGTTTACATAAGGAACATTGCATTATCGAAACGTTTTATCACGTATCGAAAACAAATTATGTCGTTAAAACGTATTCAGACACAAAGACCGACGCTCCATCATTATTTCGAAATGTTATTGATGCCATAAAAGCGTATTCAAACAAAAATAAGCTAATTCATATTCATTTGTCTCATATTCTTTAGTAAAATTGAATCAGCAAATGGTCTTGCCTCATGGTCTTCATGATCTTAAGATTAACTGATAGTTATTGACATCCATTTTAACTCCAAATATAAATAAAATAACCTAAGATCACAGACAGATACATTGATACATCCAAAGGCTACGTTGAAATATCTACTTCTTATTTCTTACCTTTCACAAGCTAAGACACGACTTTTTTTCGGTGTATTAAAAAAGTGTCGTTTACTTTAAAGCAGAAAACAGCAGTATATGACATTGCTATTGTAAAGCATAAAAAGCATAAGGCAGAATTGCATGACTCTTATTGCTTATTCACGCGTATGTACGACGTGAGACGTTCAAGCGACAAGAGTTTATGCCATCGTAAAATCATTCATTGATTTTTATTCATCCGTAACTTTATTTTGTTTCAGGTACATTGATTGTTAGCTGCCGCTTGGTGCCGGGAATGGGCTACAAAAGTTTGTGACTCAATTTTCTCTTCGGTGCCAAATTCTCCGTAATGGAGTTGTTCAACTTTGACACCGCTCTTGCGACATGCTGTGAGTGGTGCACGTTGTCGTCTGTAGCGGCCTTTTTATTGTTATTTTTTATGTAGGATTAGTATTCGTTTTTATGAATGGATAGCTACAATTATACTTTTTAATTTATTACGTAATTTTTATGACGATTTGTGACCATTTTTAAATTAAACTATGGGTAAAGAAGGTTATGTTCATGCAATTTTTGCACGAAATCCCAGTATTTTATGTGTGTAAATGCTTATTTTGATGGTAAATGGAAGTTGATTAGTTTTCAGGAAAATAATTTAACTGGCTCAGTCCGACTTGTAATTTATTAGTTTTTTTCTGAGAAACACTAGTTTTTCTAGCGTACTTTTAAACAACAATTTTTAGTCATTATTTTTTCACAAACTGTTTGAATTTACTCTCATAAAAATCTTTTTAAATTATATAATGCTCGCTTACGCCCATGCCACAGTCCACCAAATCGTAAAGTCATGTGAGTTTGGCAACTTTTCTTAATGTATTATTATGAGTCACTTAAGGCCCGCTTTGTTTCTGTCCATTTGTATTCAGCTCCGAAACGTAAGAGATCGATGATTCAATACAAAGGAATCGCGCGATGAACTAATGTTTGCGAGGCGCTATGTCCATCATTCTATGCTAATTTCTGCAGTCCTACATAATTAAATGAAACACGTGCCGCGTTTATTAATTAATTGCACATTTTTATCCACTTTTGTAATTATTTTGTCGGCTGGTTAAAAAGCTGTATGAATTATTTGTGCTATGTATGACAAATGAGAAGCAAACAAGCATGCAAGTGACTATATAGATGTTTGGTCTCCAGGATCAAACTAAGAAGAGTTCTATCATATGCTGACATATCTCGCCTTGTGACTGCCAAAGATTAAGAAGACGTCTGCGGTACAACTTCAGTACTTACAGGATGGCATGTATGCTCGATTCATTCTTTCTGACTTACTTTCTTTTTTTCTTTACATATTTTATTGTCTGTTTTAATTCTCGAACGTGTTTTAAGCCTAAATGATATAGTGTAATTAAATTACAAGATAAATACATTAATAATCAATTATATTACATTTATATGACATACGCAGGTTAAATGTTTCATACGATTTCATTTCTGCTTAATAACTTTTCTTTTATTAAAGCCTAAACGACAAAAGCGGTAAAGTTTTAAGAGCACTACCAAAAACAAATTACCTTATCTGTTCTTACGTTTAGGGTTGACAATTTATTTTTCCAAATAATCAGTCTTTTTTTATGAGATAGTATAAAATTATTGTAGACTCCAAAAATGAAAGTAATTTATGAGGTCATTGCTGTCCTTTGACAACTTTTAATCACAAAATATCTTAACGGATTTATTGCTGGACCCTAGAAGCTGAAGTTATGTAGCATAGGTAAAATTTGTAGATTATTTGAATGCTATTAAATAAAACTTACATGAATCTACGGTTAATATGTTTTTTGATATTTATGTCAAACTAAATAGTTTCAGTATACCTACCCAGCTCAAAATATCTCAATTTTGCGCCTGAGGTTTTATTGCTCTCATACCTGATATTATAGCACGGTTGACAGCCCTACGTACAGCGCTCGACTCCGTACCGTAATCGGATTAAAGCCAATGAATCATTTATTACGCAACTACTTAAAATTTCTCTTTCACAAAACTTATTATGTGTGAGATAAGATAAATTCAAATCTCAGATCTTCACCGCGTACTGAGCTTTTGTGAAGCGGTTTTGTGGATTAATCAAAGGTGAGTTAAATTAAGTGTTACTCTTATTGTTTTAGAGAAATCATGGTTACGAAGTAATAGAAATGCTATAATTAATTATTAATAAGAACTTAAAGGCAATTTAAGTGTACTTTAAATATTCACAGCTTCATTGATCTTAATACATTATTATCAGCGTTAGTTGATTTGTTAAAAACATCTTTTGTATACAAAGTACGTTCAAGTTATAAATGAACTGCGCCTTTAAACAAATAGGTACTTATGATTTGTGATATACGAGTACAACACACAAACACAATATTTTCGTCCAAGGAGCCTCAGTGAAATTAATCTTCAAAACACTTTCAGATCCTAATCGATACGTTGACAAAGCCTAGGTCCACGTCCGGTGACCTTGTATTCCGCGCCGACTCACCTGCTATTTTAATACCAAACACTTATGATTTATGATAATGACATCGCCAGTGAAAGTGTTTTGATGCGACCGAACTACGGCCAGCCTTTACAAAGTGTCCCGAGTGTAGGGCTGACAACTTTACTATATTTAATAATGTAGATCTCAGATAAATAAAGTAGGTAGATCTACCATTCCTAACAAAAAATGAATTTTTAAAATGGTGGGCTACAAAAGTGATTATGTGAGGGTAAATAAACAAAGGTTCTGACGTAGTTTTTTTGGCTTCACTCAAATGCAAGGCGGTGAGTAATCTACCTATTTTATTTATCTGAGAATGTAGATACTAAATTTTGGGTTGCATTAAGACCGTATGATGCATAAAAAGTGTAAACATATTTTTGTATATTTTTCAATAAAATTAAGTTATTTATCTTGTTTGAAATTTCATGTATTTTTTTAAGTTTATTCTGAAACATAAAAATTATCCGAAAAAGGTTGACAACCCTACAGTTTCGTTTTTCTATCTTTTCATACTTTTCCTTCGCGATTGAATAGCATTCCGGCCGATTGTGTGATGTGTGCGGTATTTGTGATGAATGATTACGGTGCCGGTCAATGTACTTGAAATTTCTTTATATGCGGATTTTCCCTAATTTCTCGGTTCATTGTGACATCTTTTTTATGATCTTTTAACTTTCTTTTTTTTTGTTGCAATCAAATAATACATAATATTCACACTAAGCCTATATTTATATGCAATTTATTTACGTTAAAATCTATCTCTAATCTTTTGCGGTTTTCCTAGTGTCTTGAGAATAAATCTTATCTTCAAGATTTTAGGAGAACGGCAAATTAAACCGAAAGATCTTCGTAATATTGAGTTGACTGTCCTGTAGCTTGATATGTTATAAAAACATTTATGTACCTTTAAATGTTTTCCGCATTGTACTATTTGTTCGAGTGCGTACTATGTGATGTCGGATTTAAAATAAGCGGCCAATTAACAAAACAAACGCACCGTAACGTTGTGCAACCGATGCACTGCGGGAGTGCGCCGTGACCGAGCACTCTCTGAACGCAATGAGATTACGGATTTTGTTTATTTTGGACTCAATCGGTGAGGAAAAATCTTGCCAGTTATATTAGTTGTTCAGAAATTTCTCTATTCGTAATAAGGAAACGATAAATAATGTCTACTAGTGGCACATGATGCGTTATCCGAAGGGCTACATTTGTCTTAGAACAGGTCTCAAAGATCATTACCTCTGCTTCAAAGTAGCTTTGACGAGCAATGTACTCACTTAAAAGATTGATCTGGTTTGAAGGTGTCCTCGAGGCCCAATAACCTAATGAGGAAGATTTTAATGATCATCATGTTTCTAAAGGAAATATTTAATACTTTAAATTTAAAAAATGTTGGACGAAAATTTTAATGGACCTCGATTTCATTAATAACTTTTTTGTAACACTTATTCTGTGTGTCGTTTGTAAAATACTTACAAATAATATGAGATAAAAAAGAACCTTGTTAGTCATAAATCTGGCACTATCTAAATTTGGTTAACTATATGTATGTTAATCTGTGCTTTGTTCCGTTCGTTGGTCTAAGGTTCGCGCTACACTGAAGATAGTATGATAATAAAATAACACTATTACTCACTATCCATATTATTGCTGAAGCAGAATATCCCGCTTAACAATTAAATGGAGAATGTTATTAAGAGCCATTTCTGATTAAATTTATCAGAATATTTTATTTATTACGTAATTAGTGTGTAGTGGTTAAACTTATGACTTAACTTCAGGATAAAATATTTTTAATGCAGTCTTTTTATCTATGGGATTATAATCTTCCGTAAAATATTTCTTAATTAAGTAGGTACTCCTAATTGAAGGAGAAAATTTTCTAAAAGCAATTTTATAGCAATCAACGATTCCGCTTGTATTGTAGTAAATCTACGATACGTGGTGTAAATTTTTAGATGTGTCATATCTGCGCTATATCATCGCACTAGCAGTGTGCTCAATCTTTATCGAAATTAGCATAGAATAGTGTGCAGGTAAATTTCCTACTTCCGCGGCATTTCGTTCGGCTCTGTTTGACAACGGGTTAATCGTTGCTCGCCTTGTTTAATTACGTTTTAATTTTAAGATTCGCTACCACGAGTTTTTTATGAGCCGTAAACACAAGTGTACTCGTATGATGAAATATCTGGATGAATTTTCACTTATAGTCTTTGTGTTGTTTTAACATAATATTTTCTTAGGTAATATAAAATGAAACAAATTCACTCCTTTTTTTATGTAGTATATGTCTATACTTTTTTATTACATAGGTTGTGCGTGCTGTCTAGACGGTATGACCATGTGTTTCAATTTAGCGTACTAACTAGGTTACGCATATGTTTTAAGATCTAGTCTCCAGGAACTCATATCTATTCGCTCGTAATTAATTCGTACCAAAGTAAATCTTTCAGTCGTTCGATTGAGAAGGCACCCAAAAATGTTTTCATTTCTTACAGAAATGAGTGTCAAAAAAGTTAAATAAATATCACTTGTCGGAATGATTTCGCATGACGCGTTTTATTTCGCACCCGTAATTACGTGTTTACGCGCCACCGGAGCCGTAAAACCGGGTGCGAAGTGGCGATTACGGCATGCGGTACCCTACCGAGGTGTTAAAACAAGTTGTTTTAATGCACTCACGCCTTATGCTGTAATTTACGGCTTCAGCACTCATTAGCCTTGGAATATTACTGCCTCTTTAACACCGTTACCGATACCTCTGTAAATGGACTCGCATTTTTTCACTCCGTTTACGAAACAAAATTCACGCCGTAAGGTGCTTCGGTTGACAAATCGAAAGCGACATAACGGGACCGACCCGAAAGGTTTCATCTTAATAATCGCGTTTATGCTTATCGATTAAAATGCGACATTAATTTATTTAGCAGGAAATCAGATTATAAATAAGTAAAAGTCAGGCTCGTATATAAAATTGTTGTTAGGTTAAATTCCAACAAGTGTCTTACCCATCACCATGAAACCTAAGTTTTTAAACGTATTTTTTCGTGGAAAAGTCTTTTTATTAAACCCATTTTTTCCCGAATACGTCAGAAGCAGGGTAATGTTTTTCGAGCGTATGTATGTATGTCCATTTCTATGGCACGCCTTATAGCTCAAACAGTTTGACGGATTTTAACATATGAGGTGTCGTTGGATTCGTCTCAATTGTCATAGTGATATAACCTATATACCTACCTAATTTTTAAGTATTGTGTCTGAAAACCGGAAAAAGCAGTAAGGTTTTTTTGTTTTTATTAATTTAATATTACTTGTACTTTAACTTGCACATTACGATACGAAGTCGCAGATACGTAGAACCTAGTTATGCATATTACCTACGATTCGGTATATTCGCTCGTTAGTCGAAGTTATATACTCATGTGCATACGCAAGGTAATATATTACACAGTAATCATGCACAGTAATGTTTAGTCTTTAAGGTTTCCTGGGTACGATAAAAATAGCGACTCATCGCGATATTAGATTACCGAAGCGTATAAACGTGCGATTATAACGTGATCCGGGTTGAGTCTTAACTGCGTCTTACTTGGGGATAAGTGGATTAAGACTTTAAGACTATATAAAGTATTTTAATACTTATACAAAGTAAATAACACATGAATTTTGGTCTCAATATCTTCCAATATTTCCTTATCTTAGTATCTAGAAAAAGTAGCAAATTGCTACAATGTAGACAAAAAGTTGGATAATTTTGGCTCGTTTTATGGACACTTAATCACGTCCTGTAAAGTCTGGCGCACACTAGCCGCGGATGCCGCAATGGCATCGCATCTTGTATGAATCGTGTTATTTGACGTTGTGGTCCGGTCCGCACTGATTGAGCAATGGTTCGTACAAGATGTACTAAAATTATATAGGCGGATTTTTGTGTTGCGATGCGACCTGCACATAATGTGCGCCAGCCCTAATTTGTATTCGACATAGCAGAATTGAATATTTTTATTGCGGTTTCTGTCGAAACTAACCTATGACATAGTTTATTAATCGTAAGATCTGCTGCATCCAACTTGCTTAACTCCGCATATCATTTGGCGCAGTGCCTGGACCATGGGGCTATGTGCTGATCAAACTATATGGAACTATAGGATTATAATAGACCATGGCTATACAAAATAGCTACAAAGCTTACAGAAAATCAGACACATCGTTAATGAACACCAAACTATTACCATAGTATACGTGCAGCGCACACATCGCAAGCGTATGTTAATTGGCGTAATATTTGAATGAGTGGACGAGATGCGAATACGTTTCTAACTCCACCTATGTATAGGCGCTACGTGCTGATCAAACTATATGGAATTATAGGATTATAATAGACCGTGGCTACACAAAATAGGTACAAAGCTTACAGAAAATCAGATACATCGTTAATGGACACCTCACTATTCATACTATACGTGCAGCGCACACATCGCAAGCGTATGTTAATTGGCGTAATATTTGAATGAGTGGACGAGATGCGAATACGCTTCTACCTCCACCTATGTATAAAGGTGTAAACACACTAAGTTTGCACATACATTAGCATACGATTACCACTCGATCGGCACCCATTCACACACACATCGCGGAACTCGCATGGTACACACGTGGTGGCTTGCACGTGCGTGTGACGTAACATTTGAATCAGCGGAAGATGAGCGAATGTTGTGTTATGATTAAACGAGGATTGTAAACGTCTGTTCACATTGACCAGAACATCTGAGGCCTGGCCCTCAATCTCTTGCAAACTCACTCTTGCTAGCGTTTATAAGTGATTTGTACGGGAAAACTCCACGACGTTTTATTTTTCAGTTAAAATAATAGAATTAGAGTTTTTGACATCCTTTATTTTTGTGAACCGTGGAAACACATTTGACGTTAATAATGTACGAGAAAAAGTACTTGTCAAATTGTCGGTACCAAGAAAACACAAATATCGTTTTGTCATACAGAAAATTTAGGATTCATCAGTATTATGTCATTGGGAAAAGATCATCTAAAGTATCTTACATAAGCGACCCAGATGTGTCATGTGGTATATTTCCTGTTAGCTCGAAGGAGGGATCTTATATAAATAAGATTCGTGTTATATCTATGCCCTTTATGCTCATTATGAAAGATGTAAATTAAAGTAAAATCCATACAAAAACACCTACAAAGTTACATTTACGGAGAACTAATAGTACGCGTTGTTATAGTAATATCGCTTTAAAAACTACAAAACGACAACCAGCCCTACTCAAAATAAAGTATATTCACTTCACTCATTTAATGTGTCAGTGGTTAATACTTAAGTAGGTTAGAATCGTGTATACATTTATATAAGTATCATCTATTGTATTATTGAAATACCAGTGGTCCGATAATTTCATAAATAACAACTTGTGGTCACAAAAACCAACTTCTAGTTATACATGTACCTGTCTAGAAACTTGCGTGTCATCCTAGTGGAGCGTTTGTACAAAAACATGACACAGTATGCGTATGTACTGTGTATGTGTGCTGTGCTACACACATAGAAGCTGTTGAAAATTAATAAAAAGTGGTTGTGACTTTAATAAGAGTGGATGTCGTTGTACGGCTTATGATGGTGACTGAGGCTTATTAGAATCGATTTTCAATGTCAACAGATTGCGTATGAAGCGACCAAAGACTAAAGGAAGTTGTAGATTTGGTATTCGTTTTACGTCCATGTACAAAGTCTGTAGATAGTGTAGATGATTGTTGTAATGATATAACGAAAACTATCAAACTAAAAAACTGGTTTAACTAACTAACGTTAAAGAAGTTCTCAAAAGTTGATAAAAATACAGTTGACACTTTGGCGATTCGGATCATTGAGAAGAGAGCTGTAAATCTGTAGTATTCAGAATAATTAGAACCAATTTTATTAGGAGCCATCTAATGTGTACCAAACACCAATGTACAAATCAATAAACCTGTTTATTTCCTTACCAACTAACTTGCCTTCAAATAGGACAATGAGGGACTATTGTTTTGGACGCGCTGCACAGCACTGAACACAAAGGGAATATTGAGTGATTAGTCGCGCGAATTTTACACTCGAATGGACTTAAAAAGAGGATGAAAGGGCATCCACTCCACCATATGCGTGATTTCGCATTAATACGCCGGTGAATAGGTTTTTTTGTGAAGCCAACTCACTTGCTCGTAATGACTATGAGTTTTTATGTTTGATTGCAAATTGTTTACTGATCTTGATTTTTTGTGGAGACTGTGAATCGACGTGCAGTCTAGTCAGTTGTCTGTCATTAATGGTGGCCCTTATTTTGCTATTGGAAAACTAAAGATAAACTAATTACAAGAAAAGCGATAAGATAAGATTAGGATGAAACATTTAACCTTAAACTTAAGTTTTGACCCTTAACTTAAATTTATTAAAGTAAATGCATTTTAATGTAAAGTAACAAACGATTTGCAAGTTTAAAAACATAGAGATTTTCTAAGTAACGCTTAGAGTGCAGCATTAATAGCATGCAGAGCCAATATCAACCAGAGCACAGCGTCTGCAATTGCTGGAGTTAAAAAAGAATATATAATTGCTGTGAACGAACCACGAAGTATTGTTTTTTTTACCGACTTCGAAAAGGAGGAGGTACTATGTTCGGATGTATGTATTTTTTTTTTTTTTTTTTTTTTATGTATG
>DWPV01008463.1:0-10003 GCA_018251915.1 Urbanus proteus proteus
ATAATTCGCACTCTACCTTACAATAAGCCAGAATTGTTGCAGGTTTGTACATATTTTTTGTAGGGGCATATAAAGTAAAAACATTATTGATTTATTTTTGCGTACAAAATCTTCTTTAACATATAAATCTAAACATTATAATATCATTGTATAAGTATTTAAAAATATAATTTTGTTAATAAAATGTATCATATTAATCTATTACAATTGTATTATTTGATTCGTAGATATTAAAGCTACGTGCAACCACAGAGGGACTTTCGATTGAAGAGGAAGCATTGGCAGCACTTGCTGAAGTTGGAGCTAATACTACGCTTAGGTGAGTTTATCAATTTCAATCATTACCTGTGAATTCTGTAATTTCGTATAACTGATCAATAGTTGTTCTTACTTGAGGAGATGAAAAAAAAAAAGTTAATTCAGTACATATTACATAACTTTCAGAAGAAGTTTCATTATACATATAAGTATTACTCATAGTTGCAAAGAGCGACTTCCTTAAAACATTTTGTTTAATGTTTTTTTACAAGTGAAGTGCTTGCTACAGCCTCCACTGATTATTATATCAGATTATATTAAAAGACGTTTCATGTGAAAAAAATCTTCATTGGTTTTTGTTATGGCATTAATGTTACATACTCACAAGGTGCTTACAACTTGTAAGATTGGCTCCACATCTTGGCCTCAAAGTTGGCCTAAATGCCAGACATTCAACGTGTAGATCTAGAAAATAATGTTAACAGCTCTACACGTGGACGCTCGGCCGCTTGGCCGGTCTATCATGAGCAGCCGGTGCTATACTAACGAACATTGTATGTGTGTCGCGCAGGTACGCGGCGCAGCTGCTGACGCCGGCGGCGCTGACGGCGCGCGCGGAGGGCGCGGCGCGCATCGGGCCGCCGCACGTGGCGCAGGTGCACGCGCTCTTCCTCGACGCCAAGGCCTCCGCGCGCATCCTCTCGCAGCACTCCGACAAGTACATGCAGTAGTGGGACCGGCTGGATGGAAGGAAACGTCAAGCGTATCTTGTGTACCTGAGGTACCTTTGTTACGTGAGATCTGTCTTGGACGGTCAACGCAGGTGTGGAAGTGGTCGTGGGAGATCCACCTCCGATGCCATAAACTCTGCGGATCGGGGGATAAATTTTAATCTCACTCACCCGCTCCGCAGCTTCCTTCTGAAACGTCACTTGTACGTAGTTAATTCTAACTTCTTCCCTTCAATACAGACCGGCTTTTTACAGTGCCAAAAGCAAGAAATGAATTCCCACGGCCTGACTTATCTCAAACAATGATTCTTCGACGATTAGGTCGAATATCATTTCTGCTTGTATAATGTAAAAAACCCCGCCAATGAGTTTACCCTGATGTTGTCACTAGTAAAACAAGCAATAAAATAAATAGAGTAATGATAATGGAAATCCAAAATGGTATATATGGACGTGATGACAGAAAGAACTCGCAACCATCATTATTATCATAATTTATGGTTTTCGGGTCAAATTGTTTAAAATTGATTCTAATGTGAAAACTTGTGTAGAGCACGCTAGGTACCTATGTAATATTTGTAACAGATTAATCATATTAAAGAATAGTTAGAAAACTATTTTTCACATGGTTTTACGTTTTACCAAGCACGTTTGGAATTGTATTTTTTAGATTGGCAATTAAATGGTTCAAAAATATATAAATTAAATATTTCGTGTTAAATATAAGCATGTGATGTCCCTATTTCTTCATTGCATCTAGGATAAGTTTTCTGTACAAGGAAGTACCTATTTGTTTATTCAGAAAAGTGATACTAGTTTATCTTTATGTTCATAATGATTTAATTACGTTAGCGTTATTCCAAGACAAATGTTTATGTTAAGGTGAGAAAAGAACTTGTACAATAAATAAGTTTTTATTTCAAATATGTTTCTTATTTTAATTAACCTTACTTTTATTTGTATGTACATAAAAATATTGAAATAGGCATTTTTATTTGACAATTCAATTGTGTTTAGGCCTAAACATTGGTATTATTTTCTCCAAAAATATAATTGTGATATGTACAGTACTTAATAACTACCTATAGCCGAAAGCAGTCTGTAAAAATCTTATTTACATTACAAATTAACAATAATTTATGCCTGATTTGGAACGCAACTAGTTCATCTAGAGTTGGGCTCTAGTTTGTCGTCAGATCGGAGCGGCCCTGGTAAGAATCGTCCATCGTTAGACTTTGGATTGAAAGTTGTACTGGGAATAGGGGTCGTTGTAGGCGGAGAGAAGGTCGGCAAGTCCACCCTCACGGCAACGGGCTCGGCGGTGTGCCGGTACAGCGCTTCGAACTGCAACTCTTCAGGGAAAGAATGTGATCGAATCTTCCGTTCATCTCTAGCGTTGCTCGGATACACGATCACTATTTTCTCGCCTTCGCTTTTCAGTGCTACGGGCGGCAGTGCCGTGCTGGTGGATATGACGGGTCCTGGTATAACCTGTAACATTTCTGTAGGCGCTGGACGCAACTTCTCCGTTGTCGTAGTCGTAGTCGTTGTGGGCGTGGTAGTAGTCGTCGTAGATGATGTGGTCGTGGTCTCGATCACGACCGGAATGTCAGGGTCCTCGGGAGTTTCTATTTCTCGCTTTTCACCGGGTGGGCCCATAGATCGGAGCGATTCTATTTTCATTTCTAACGTCGGCGTTGGAATCGGTACGGAGCTGGTTACGTTAATATCCTCTGTGGGAATGTACCGCGCGGTGGTTTTTGGTATTTCTCGTGAACCAAAGATGGGCAAGCGAGGTGCGTAAGCGGAAACTAACGGTAGTAGAGTGTCTCTGGCATACCGTTCGGCTCTCGAAATGAATGATGCAAGTCTCGATGGTAGGAATTGGACAGCGAAACCCGTTTCTTCCTTTTCTGCTCGCTCGCCCCAAGTAGAATCGTAAGTCTGGGTTGTAGGTACGTCGTAGTTTTTAGCTTTGCGCGAAGGAGGTAGAGTGGTGGATTGTGGAGGTTGAGTAGCACGAAGTAAGGGTTCGGATATTTCCGGAATGTCTTCAGGGCCATCGGCTCTTTGTCGTGGTGTTTTACGTGGTCGTGGTCTCAACACTGGCTCAGCTATTTCGACAATTCCACTAGGAGCAGTTTTAGTGTTGGTCATGCCAAAGGCGCGCCCACTGTCCGCTGCCGGGCCGTTCCATTCATATGCATCTACGAGAATGAACGGTCGCTGAGGTGATTCTTCAGGTAATTCGTTATCTTGAGGGTTTTCTATAGGTCGCTTTGTTATATTTTCTCTGGTTACAAAATCCTGCTCAGTAACTGTTGCGTTTGTAGATGGTTCAATTTCCTGAAATTAATATTTTTAATAATGAATATAAATAACGATATTTAACGGATAACAATTTAATACCATTATATATGGTGGTGATCCACCATATAAAAATATGTAAAATGATGTACCTGTATTTGACAGTCTCCTGGATAAAGCGGAAGTTGAATTGACTCATCGGAAAGTAGTCGTAGGTTTTTACAGAATGACGATCTGGAAATAAGTAACAAATTTATTATTGACCCAGAAACTCTAAACGAATAGATGGACAGATTTTAAACCTTGAAATGACTAGGTATACGATATGCGTCAATGCATTATTTACATATGCGACATGCGTAATGCAAAGAGGGGCTAGTGTGTGATTTTTTGACATTGAGTTGATTATTGCATCCTTAGATCATGGAAGGATCCTACACATATGATTGTCTCGTACTACCACAAATGCGAATAAAATCTTCTTGATAAATCGATGCAATTTCGCTGGTGCATTTGATTTAATTGCATATCACGGGTCGTACAAGAGTAAAGCAAAATTCTGCTGTTCGTCCATTCGTGACCAATCAAAAATAAGTATAAGTAATAGGACAGGTGGATTTAAGTGTATTACACTAACGTTTTCCCAAAACTGTCGCCGATGAGCAGCTTGTCGATGTGCAGCGCCTTGGCGCCGGCGCTGAGCCAGCCGGAGTAGGCGGCGTAGTGCACGCTGGCGCGCAGCGGCACGCCCAGCGCCGGGTGCGGCACGATCACGCGCGAGAACCGCACGATGCGCCCGCCGTCCTCGCGTCTGACCAACGGGATAATGTTACCATGCCATATCATTCTGTCTTGCTTGGCGCAGTCTTCTCTCAGAGTTAGAGCATTATTTATAACAACGAAGCTAACTTGCATATTTTACCTATTGATAAGTGGTCAGTGCCACTCATGGACATCTATAACTACATAATAAACATGATTTTTACCTAAACTCAAAATCCAAAAGCCAAAGAGTTTTATCTAAATAAAGGGTAGTTTCCAATAATATGACGTCATATTACATGCGTGCGGGATTCTCTCGAGGCTCTTGTTCTGTGAGTTTGGTTTTTTAAGACAAAAGCTATTATTGCGGGAGTGATGTGATACAATGTACACGTACACCATAATTATTGAAAAAAATGGTAACATACGTATTTTTTTCGATGTGACAACCTATTACACAACTTAGTTATAATATTGATTTATAACACTCTGATTAAACTTACTTTGTCATTGGGAAAGACTCATTTAGTCCCGAATCTCCATGTAGAGTGAGTGTGACGCGGCCATAATTTGGTTTTGCACCTATCTCATTTCCGCACCACAGGGAGACATGATACTGATGGGCTATAACAAATCGTCATAATAGTTAGCTCATTAATACAAGTACTAGGCACTATAGGTCTTCTCTTAGATTAAAAAAGAAAGGGTAATAATAGTCTACCATACCAGACAAACACAAATTGGTAGGCTTCTTACATACCGTGAGAACTCTGTGTAATCTAAGCGCATGAATCTAACTTTCTCCTAGACGTTTTTATCGTTGTTAAAAATACCATAATACTTATGCATGAAAAAAAAATCATGTTTTTGGCTAAGCTAATTCCGAGCATGACACGATAATATTCACTGCTTAGTGACTTACACTCTTGTAGGGTGTATCAAATTAAGTATTACTATTTCAACAATTTGTACAGACATAAATGACTATAAAGGGAGCTAATAGGCCTACCACAGAATGGTTCCTCTTCTCTTGTAAGTAGGTAGAGCTGTCCGCGGCCCAGCGAGCGGTCAGCGTAGTAGCCCATGTTGCCGCACCGCCGGTCGCCGCTGCACGGGAAACAACGACCCTGGAAATCATAGGAACTTTTGAATGGACAATAACGTCGTATTACGTAAAACGTGTGTAAATATTATTGCTTGTTAACTAAAGTATGTGATAAATACACAGTAAACATACGAATAGATTAAGTAACTAAAAAAAACGACACCAAATTGCGCCATTATAGAAAATCCGCCTCTCTCAGCTTGTAACTCAAAAAACTTAATCAATTAAGGAATGATTACATAATTAAAAAGCCCCGATTTCCATCATATTTAGCGAACTATCGCTTAATATGATAGAAATCGGGGCATTTTAAGTGCACAAGCAATACTGAATGGTAAACAAATGTAGTTCTGTCTGTAATCGGAAGGATAATATATTTTATTTTCTGTAAACATCTGCCTCTTTATTTTTAAGAACTTAATTTATACTGACCTCCAGGAAAGTATCGTAGTCTGAGCATGGGAAGGCTGGAAAATGGCATTTAGGGGAGACGGAATCAGTGAAGAACTTGTAAGCTCGTCGGTGGTTGCACAACGAGCGACCCTCCGGAGACGCGGCCGCCCACGGAAGCACAAGGTCTGAAACTGCGCCCACGAACCTGTAACCATATTAAAATGTTATGGGCATGTTTTCTTTTACTCATAAAATATTATAGAAACAGACGTTGCAGCTCTGAATTAGATTTTGAAGTGTTAAAAGTTAAGCGGTAGTTTTAGGTTTTCAGTCAAATGTAAGTCAGTAGATAACAGTATAAAATAACAAAATGGCGTCTTAAAATTGTACTTACAAATTGGAACAGCCATGTTGCACCCGACCACCATTAGGGTAAAAGTCGACATGGCCTAGGGGTTGAGCGGCGCCCAAACCACCCAGTATTAGAGTCTCTCCGTTAGAATGGATCACATCTACGAATTTTGCGTCTCCGCGGTCCAGTCGAGCTCGAGGGTCTTGAAACTCGAAAAGTGGGCCTGCTGGGTCCAGACCTGGAGAAAATAATGACTTGAGTAATCTTATTTTATTTTGGATGATGTATGTGCGGATAGTTGGAGGAAAAATTAAATACGAAATGTTGAATGAGTCTCCGTTGGAGTGCAACCACGACCTTTCTGTAGGACTCCATAGAGTTCTTTAAAAAAGGAGTAAAAAAGCTCGACTTCAAGGCGGGAATTCAAATATTAAACGGTAACAAAAAAACCTAGAAATTACCAGTAATTCTGCTAATATTTCTCAACTCCGAGCCAGCGAAACCTGCGACGTGTGCCCCGAGGCTGAACCCAATTAGGTGGACATCCTCGAACTTTAGGTCTATGTGATCAGCAAGACCTGTAAGTATAAACATCGAGATTTTAAAACTTTACTAATTAATTCATTTGGTTCGGTTCATTTTGGTTCTATTTTAACAGTGTGTAGATTCTACATAGTGTGTGTGTGTTAAAGCTTTGTTTAGTGAAGATGGATAATTTTTTATTTTTTATTTTTAAGTACTTACCTTAATGTGTGTAATGTTAAACGTATGACAGTCATTATTTTATGCTCCACATTGTGACAGAAAAAGCGAATTTACCTTTTTACCTTACTACCCAACCACAGCGTGAGAGCATGAGAGAGTGAAACAATGTTATAAGATAATGCATTAACATGGTGTAGATCAAGCTTTATACGAAAGTACACGGTATTGTGTATGTATCTCGTATACCTTGTAACAGCATGGCCAGCTGCTTCCCCACCAGGCGCGTGTTGGCGGCGGCGCGCAGGTAGTTGGGCATTGAGGCCCCTCCTTCCCAATCCACACACACCACGTTGCATTCCTCCTGTTTCATAAAACAGACGTGTTAATTTTGATTTGAATTTTGTTAACATATAACAATGTTTTTGTTTAAGAAATGTTATCTGCATAAAAATGTACCTTATAACTGTAAGGGGAAAATTATTTATGAACATACTACATAAGGTAACGACAGGATTTAGTTAGGTAGGCCAATCCCTGGATTTTGATATAAGTACCTACGTACAGGTACTTATATCAAAATCCAGGGATTGGAATATGTGATCATACACACAAACTACAACAATAGGTAGATGTTGTAGTTTGTGATACAATATTTCAATTTAAGTAGGTATTTACTTTTTACGTAATTAACTCAATTATTTAAACTGGAACATATTTTATGCAAATTTCTTTTCAAAGCGTAAGCAATTAAAGTAAATAAGGTAAATAAAGACGTAAAGTTTTTCTTACTTAAGACATGTCCGGGTGTAAGGTGAAAGTGCTTACGGATCAACACCACAGACAAATGAGTCACAAGAGCAAGACTATTTGGCGAATATTATGCAACACGTGTCATACGCAATGTAGGCCGTTCTTTGTACTGAATTACTTTGTTATTGAACAAATTGCCGCATCCTGTTGGACGTTCCTTGTTCTTTTTAACAATGTTCCGCCTACATGACATTAAATATTCTTGGTAGGTGTCTCACAAAAAAAACGGAAACGGGAAAAAAGAAACAACGGTGACGGATATTTGTTCAAAAGAAGCTGTTATTCTTTAGAACAGATATCGATATATACGATACTGAGCATTCAGCATAATACTTAAGTACCGACATGCAATTAAAATCAACACAGAAATAACGGTTTATGACGTCCAGCTTCCATATTAAGAAAAGGTCAATATTATGTTGGTAAAATCCTTTGTTCCAAGCCGGATGCACCACCTCCACACCTATCTCTGATAACAGTATTTTAAGCGTTGTTGTGTTCTGGTCTGAAGGATTTGGTAAGGGAGGATAACTTATCTAAGGTGTTCCGACTTGGTTCTCAGCGTAGGTAGCTATTTGTGGCTAACCTCAAGTAACATCTTGTCTGGGGTTAATTATTATAGATATAGATTGTTTGCTATTTCAAAAGTATGTAAAACCAACCACAGCCATGAGAGCGGAGCGCATCTCGTAGACCCAGACGTTGTCGCAGTTGGAGCCGAAGCCGTGCACGATGATTCTGGTGGGGCGCGCCGAGTCGAAGGCCCGCGCCGCCCAGCTCCACGCCGCGGACATGTTCCCCGCTGACACCGCCAGCAACGGCTGGTCACCTCTGGGAAAAAATATATGTAGCAGTGGGACCTCATCTTTATGCAAGACAATAATCAGTTATAGTTAAGTAAAAGTATGTAAAGTGCTTTATATAGCAAATGTTATAGTCTTTTGGAAATAAGCCATTTGTGAGTTTACTTATTTTATTGTACTCGGCTAATGTAAAAAATATATCAAACGGTTTAAATATAAATAATTGCTTTAGAACGTGGTATTTAGTATTATGATGATTTCGATTAAATAAATATTCAAAGTACATCTATTTCATTCATTCAAAGTAATGTATCTAAGTATTTCGTTTCGGTACAATTAGCTTATGTACAAGCCATTGTCGGTAACCTCAAGATACAATCAATTTATGAATTCAACTAGCGTAGGTGATCCTCCTGTTCGGCGAGGTCAAAATATCCATAATATGTATATTATTATAAGTATATTAATATATACCTACGGTAGGGAATATAGAACTATATTATGACTTTAATTTTATTATAGTCTTACGGCTCTACGTAGAGTCGAATATAGTACTTACTTATTTTAATGATAGGCAATATTATTTTATGTTTTACTTACTATTTGCCTTAGAATGTATTTAAAATAGCTATATGTTAGTTGTTAATATATTAGATAAGTATATAGATATGTGTGATTGCAAAGTCTAGGACTATCTAAAACATGCAACAGTTACATAAAGAAAATACATTTGTGTGGTAGATAATTAAAATGTAAAACATACATATGTATAAGTACATAATTATGTGCACGATTATATGTATTTTTCATGCCACCGTATTGCGAAGTAACTCATAAACGATATTGCTTGAAGTGTGTGCAATAAGCTATTTAACAACTCGTAAATTGTTTACTTGTAAAAAGTTTAAATGTTTTTGTTAATTGTACAAAGTGGAATGTCTGTTTTAATTATTTGCATTCTCTTTTACCTTCGTAATTTATTTATGTATACTCTCTGAAAAAATTACATATACGTGTATATATTTTTGATCGATCTGAATATAAAAAACTAAAAGATTTCATGACATACATACTAGTAATGTATACTATTACTCATTTTTTGTTACAGGTGGTTACAGGAAAATATTAAGGAAAATTTGTATCGTGTACCTATGTATGTCCCATTTTTATAGAACAATGGATCTCTATATTATTGTTAAACAGTACACATGAAATAACAAAATGATTACAAGGTCTGTATGTGACAACGTAGAAGAATAGGTAACTATCTAATATTTAACATCATTTGTAAATTTAAAACCTGAGTATATATCATTTCTGTATTGAATACATAAGTTTATTATTATTATATTATTAAGTTAATTATCATAATATACTAAACCACACCAATACAAATGGCTAAATACTCCTCTTCAACTTTTTAGTTGTAGCGCCCTATTAGAAATTACCTTTTAAGTAATTTTAAAGTTACCCTATGAAATATTATATTACAATACCTGCTAACAGTAGAATAGAGGAGGAATTGCGTGCCGACCTCTTGTGGCGCACTGGGCAGGGTCTCGAGATATGCGAACGGACCCGCGTCCTCAAAGCACCCGAAGTCTCCATAGCACACGCTGCCTTGGGAACGCTTCGTTCTGTGAAATTATACATAAGTTTAAGGTACGTAAATCTTACTAATGCTATGACAATGAGCAAATTTATGTATAATGCGATCAAACTAAGAATAGGAATGACCTTCGGCCATTTTGTGACGTCATAGACGCTGTTATGATTT
>DWPV01008464.1:0-10002 GCA_018251915.1 Urbanus proteus proteus
ATGTGTACAATAGTCCAGCGAGCGGTAGTTTTAGTTTATTGTACACATGTGTACAATTGTCAGTGGGAAGGTTAAAACAATAAGATTTTTTTTAATATTTATCAAATATAAACTGCAAGCCTATCGTTTTCGACAAATTATTTATAGAAAGCAATTCAATAAATATTTTAAATTAGATAGTGCCAATTTCTTTGATTACCGTTACGAATTTATGCCTATGCATAACAAATGGTGGCAATGGAACATTATAGATAGTATAACGTCACGGTTTCAGACAGTTATAGATACAGCATAACGCATGTCATGTCTAACTAATGTTAGTGCTTATATATTATCAATATTGGAAACCAGTCAAATGCATCGACAGGCACCACACAGACGCTGACGCCAGCATTGTTCGCTCCCCCGGGCAATGCAATGTAGCCTCAATATTGAAGTTACGATATGTTTTGAGCAGACCGAAGAACAAACAAGTTGTTGATACCATATTAGTTTAACCTTCACTATCATATTGGCTGTTGAGTCGTTGATATGTATTGTTGTACCTATCTAAAGGTTTCAAGCCTCCCTCTGTTCAAATCAGTACAAATTTATACAATTGAAGTGCCTGTTTGTGATTTCAAAATTATTTTTTTACTTTTAAAAGATTGTCTGTCTGTCTGTTTGGCTGAGGTAATCTTCTAAACGGCTGGACCGATTTTGACGGGACTTTCACTGCAAGATAGCTGAATCGCGGGAGAGAGGGATATTACCTATGTTTACATATGTTTTCCTTTTTACTTTTATAACGCCGGTGAAACCACGGGGACAGCTAGTCTAAAGTAATTTTCCTACCTACCTACTATGCGTCTATTTCCAGGGGGTGGTAAAAATTGAGAAGGAAAGACTGAGCAATGCAATCGAAAATGCTATACTTAGGTGTAACCGAGGCCGTTTAGTCAGAATTGAAAACATTTTATTTTCACCCTCACACCTTTGGCTGGATCAATTAAATTTGAAATTTATGCACGGCATGATTTCTTTGCAAAAAATTCAAACTTCTCCATTTCAAAACGTCTACCAATCATTATTCACTCTCTCAAGTCATTCAACATACAACGTATAGATCCTACAACAAGGTATCCACCATGAAAGACAGAAAGGAGAAGAAGTGGCATAGAGCCGTTTAGCATTGGAATCAGTACCAAATCATATTCTCACTACTAAATAACCTGCATTTTTATTGGTTGCCTGTTGTCAACAATTAACGAGGCATGTTCACGAAATTTTACAAAAACTTTACTACGAGAAAAACAAAATTTACGTGTCTCAATGACTGGTATGCACTGACGTTAAGTAGGTAACGTTGATCATACTGGTAGTCGAATCGATTCGCCCATGTGCCAATTCCAATTGTCTCTTTCATTCATGGTATATACCAATCCTAATATCTATCTAGTTAGAGCACCTGAGGATCTTCAATGTAACCAGACTAGCAAGTTGGAGCTAGTGGTTAATTTAAACCTAAATTTAGATCCAGTAAGTTCGACGAGCAATGTTTGGAGTACGTGATTTGGTTTCAGTAGTTGGTTACAAAGCTTCTGGATACGTTACGTACCTTAGTATAGACCATGTGGACCTAGTTCTAGGTTTTTCTAGGTTTTTCAATGATTTATCTGATCGCGAAAAAATACGTATTTAACATACGAGTACATTAAAAAAATATATTATAGTTTTGTGATGCACTTTATTTCTCAAAATTTCTATTGACTCCGTGACGTAGCGGTCAAAATACCGGTATAACGCGATATGGGGTTCGAGGTTCGATTCCCGGCTAGACAGATATATGAATAATGAATTGTCCTTGGTCCGGGTGTTTGTGTATTCGTCTTGGTGTATATAGGTACTTACGACACAGGAGCTGTTAGGCTATAAGTATAAAATGTATGTATGTGTGTGTGTGAGGTTTCTTACAACGAAAGAAACGCCTCGGTTGGGTCCTAAGAGGATTCTCCAAGGAAATGAAGATATTTTTATCAAATCTGAAAAACTTTGATACAATATATTTTTTTTAACTTATAACTATAACTAGGAGATTCTAGCCAAGACTCATGTACATAGCCCGGTTTGCTTTACATTTTGTCGCACAGGAGGTAACGTGTCCATAAAACTTAAGTTAAATTAACTGTTTGAACAGCATTAACGCTTGTATCTTCCAAGTCCACAGAAACCTCAACAGAAACTAGAGAAGTTAAAGAAAGAACTTGAACAGATTTAATGGAGCTACTATTTTCGTAAGTTTAAGATCATTATAACTCCTTGGAATTAACAAAAATAAGGAACAATAATTAAAGCTTGATAATTGAATTTTCTCGTTTTTTATATGTCTAAAAAAATTTGATAGACATATAAAACACACATTTGATGCACAGACATGTTTTATTAAAGATCAAACTATCGTCATTACGAGACATTCATATATCTCGTAATCCTGAAATCCAGAAGTCGGCGCTCACATAACATATCTCGCTGAATTACGGAGTAAACTATGCTAATATGAACACCGATTTCAGAGCTATGTACTGAAGTAACATTTATATAAATTGATTTTAATAATTTTTTTACTTTTTGTGACTAGGAAGTCGGTTTTGTTTTTTGTTAAAAATAATTTTATTTCACCTTTTTAGAGATGATATATGAATTGGACCTACCTGCCGCATCGTTGCAAAATTGCTGAACATACATAAAAATAATAATGATATACACGACAAATAGATAACCTCTTTTCCTTTGGGAAGTCGGTTAACAAAGTAAGTATGTACCATACTTTCTCAACGAAGATTTATTACTTAAAACACGAAAGAAAATGGTTCCACACAACATCACAGCCAAAACAGCTCTCACAAGTTGCCACGTGTCAAGTTAGACAAGTTTTGAAGTAGTTATTTTCATATTGGAATAACATTAGCGCTCTGTTCAGAGCAATGTTTTTCATATTGGAAAAGTTTTTATAAGCGATGTTAAAATGTTCGAAGAATCTAAATACCGTCAAGAGATATTTTATTAAAGACGTTGAGATGGTGGAGCGAAGTTTTTAAAATGAAAACACTTTTAAAAAATGCATAGAATTAATGAACTTTCTTAGAAAAATAACGACCTCTAAAACTGTGAAAAATAAAATGTTCATTACAGCTATTTTCGTCTTATTTCAGAAGAATAGAACTGGTGTTATTCTGAAATAAGACGATATTATTTGATACAAAGTACACATAGAACAGGGATTCTATCTAAAGAATGAACTATCTTTGATTTTATTTTAATTTTGAATGAATTTTGAATGTTTTACCACTTCTGGAACTACGATGGGTGTTTCAGTCAGTGAGCCGACATCAATACCCTGTTTCATGACAGATATTTGTGTGTGGCGGGTCAAAACGGTCAATTGTAGACGTTGTTCGGACGCACACGAAAATAATGTTAATAGTACAGAGAATTATTAATGAACAATAAATGACATTTTGTACTAGTCGCTTTAAACTTAGTAGAAATCAGCACAGCATGATCTAACGCCGCTATAAAGTTTCTCAACTAAATCAGCACGTCTTATCCTTAGCCTTATCTCTAATTTTAGTGTGAGTTAGCGTGTTAATTTGTTTTACATTATGTAGATGTAGAACTATATGCAATATAAACTATGTAAAAGTTATAAACAAAAAAAGACATAAATCTCTCTTACTATGTGGGAAGACACGTGCCCAGCAGTGGGACGATTGAAATGTAAACGTAAGTAAAAATATTTGAATTTATCTCAATGTCTCATATCAAATAATAGCTGAACCCCTCGGTTTCACTCGCGTTAAAAAAGTAAAAAGGAATACTTATCTAAACATAGGTAACATCTCGCGCTGGGGCTCGCATGCGTGTGGCGCGCGTATTAAGACCTTCAGCCTTCTTTCAGTGAAAGTACCGTCAAAATCGGTTCAGCCGTTTAGAAGATTAGCTCAGCCAAACTGACTATTTGTCTGTTTGGTTGAGCTTGAAATTTTTTTTAATTGCATTTTCGTTATAGGTATCGTGTATACTTTCATATCGATTGAGTAAAAAAAAATATTTTGAAATGACAAACAGACACTTCAATTTTATTTATTTGTATAGATGTATAGATTAGAAACAGAAATGAAATTTCTTATAACAACTTCAGTTTCCAAGTTTAATGCCCTACTTTTTTATATAATCCGCGCTTAAATTATACTCATTTCAAGCTAAAACGAAATGCAAAACAAACTCTAAGATCCAGTTAGTTAGACAAGTTCGCAAGTAGTTATTTTCATATCGGAATAACATTAGCGCTCGGGGCGACTCCGGCAATATTGTTCATATTGGAACAACTGTTCCAAGACGGACAAGTTTTTTCATAAGTAAACGAGGATTATATAACTTTAAAATAGCTGAACATTTAAATGGATTTTTATGTTGGATTTTATGCATTAGCAATAATAGAATTAATATTTATCTTCCGTAGTGGAACTTACTGTTTTGAATATGGGGGATCGTTGTGCCTTCCGTCTTAGAGCAGTTATTATTATTTTTATTTTTTTATATCACACAAGTAGCAACCGAGCACGCAGTCTATTTGGTGGTAAGTGACCCTGCCGCTTATGAATATTTATAACAAATCCTTGATAAGTTAAGGTATTCTGAGGATGTGATATCTCAGATATTTCACCTGAGATACGGATGCTACTCTTACGTATTGTGTAGAATTTCCACGGATAAGTATGTCTAGTGAGATATTATTATAGTTATTCGCAGTAGGATAAGTATATCTCTCTAGAGTATGGTAAGATTTGCAAGGTACCACAAGTGGTTCAAAAGGTGTGGTAAAATATTTATTTATACATATAAGTAGTTGTAATTAATTCTTCAGGGGCAAAAATGATCCGTGGGTATCCTAATGATAGTTATAGACATGCTGAATGCTGGCTTATTTTTCATTGCATGGAAGGTGGAACTAAACGACTCAGTAACTAAATGTTCCATTAAAATAACTTTACAATTAGACTGACTCCTAAATAAATCACCATTAATTTTATCCTTCTTAAAAAATACAGTACAAAATTTAATTTTGAACGAAACTCGAGCCTTTGCTTTAAAAACCTAGCAAGTGCAAAGTGCTTATCTTTATCGCTCTAATATACGCTGATAGCTTTTAGCGATACTGTTCGCCCATTTGCACTCGAATGCATTGAAAATGCAGTGTTAAGTGCACTTTGTTTGTGCATACCAGAAGAATATAGTATGTTGGGTCCTAATGTCTTATAGTCCTGCGATGGTAACCAATATTGCTGTGTTGTGGAATGAAGGATAAAAGGTAAGGTTTTTGTATGAGTCGCTTTTACTGCCCATAGACGTCTGTGATCAAAAGATATGATGAGAATTCTGCCTGAGACCGGTCACAGATTCGGTGCTACCCCTGAGGAATAAGTTAGAACGCCTTGCATAAGTATGTCGCCCTTCTAACCAGAACACAGCTGAGTTTACCAGATCACTGCTGTTATTAGGAAGAAACAGTAGGCGGTATGCCGCTGGAGTCCAACTACAAAAAGTTCTGCGACCTTTGTCTATCAATCCCCACCTAGCTAAATATAGCTAGTACCTTCTAATGGTTTAGTAGAAATTCGTGCCCAATTATGTAAAAAAGGAGGTATTGATGATATGGTATGATAATGATATTTGCTGCAACTTTTTTTATGTCTCACAGCTGGTTACAAGAATAATCAAGTAGCAGGTATATATTTAATATTATATTATTTAAAATTTGCCAAGTTTTGTATCAGCTAAAGCGTTGGGGATCACTACAGCTAACTTCGAGCTCTGCTTTCAACGTGGAAGTTGCAGCGGCGCGGATTATCTGCTTGATTGCTAGTATCATCGTCTTAGGTGTTTTGGGATTTAAGTACTAATAACATTATTAGATCTTAAGTCGGAGCGTGCACCGCGGCTTATGTAGATCGTAACTGATATACAAAATTATGCGTTGGATGAGAGTTAGGGGTTATACACGAGTTAATAAAGGTGGTAGAACCCCTTGCAGTTTGACTACGGCGGGAGCAACGCCACCCACGCCTGTTTTTGCTTTATAATAGCAGTGTTAAGATTTGCTGTGTTCTGGTTTGGGTGTGGTACGGGAGACATACTTATCCGAGGCGTTCCAACTTAGCAACTTAGGAAGCAATGCATCTTCTACCTTAAGTAGGATTGTTTTCTTATCTGGCCTTCAAACCGGAACACAGCTGCCCTGAATAATTTTTTATAAGGTAGAAATACGTGTGGTGGTGGTACCGCTGGAATCGAATACAAAGGGTTCTACCAACGTTAAACTTAAACCGAAATAGATTTTAATGAGACCATTAAGGATGTGTTCTATCTTAGTATTCGAGGATTATATTCATTAATTTTTAGTAGACTCAACGGTAGACAGTAACCACTACGATGACTCTCCGAAAGTAAGTCTTAAACCTACTTAAAACCAATTTCAAGCCAAACCAGTTGAAAACCAGTTCTAGTACATTAAAGCTTTCTTTATTTCGTTCCTATTACCCCGTTACTTAGCGTAAAAGCGCTAAATGCGGGCTTTAAAACAAATAGCGCAAAGAGGTACCTCACCGAAACAGGGAATAGCTTTCAGAGAACACTTCATTTTATTCTCTTTCTTACTAAGCGATTGTTTTGCTATTTTATTTAATTTGTTTTTGCTTATGACTCTTTGTAATGAGGAAGGTGATTTTTGATCGATTATTGTAATGGGAGGCAAAGATATGGCTTATGGGCCATCATGGGACAGATATTTTTATACCACCCGAACGTTTAAGATACTTTTAGTACCTGCTGTGTACTGGTCTGAAGAGTGTGGTAAGGGAGACATACTTATCCGAGGCCTTCCAGCTCACTCCTCAGAGACATTAATGCATCTGTGGTCAACCTCATGGACCTTGATCGTATCTGGGGTTGGTTACAGATGTCCATGGGCGGCAATAGCCATTTACCATGAGATGGACTGCATGCTCGTTTGCTATTCCATCATATAAAAACATAGTAGTTTGATTCTAATATCGAGAAGAATATCGATTATGATATCGATTTCTGCCAAAAGCGACGTTAAGCGCTGCTTTGTTCTGATTTGAAGTGTAAGGGACACTTATCCAAGTTCCAACTTAACGCTCAGGAGTATCAGCACAATTGTGGCCAACCTGAGATAAGACTACGATCTTATCTGCGACGTCATACCTACACGGAAAAACATTTTGAATAGGTATCCTGCAGACATAAATAAAAACAGTAGTAAAACGCCCCGAAACACCGAATAGCTTTCAAACACTGAGAACACTTCATTTATTCTTTCCTTTAGCTGCCAATCGTTTAAATTAAGCTAGTTAAATGGCTCACTTTGGAAAACGTAACTCAATTGTAAAATCGTTTGAATTTATAAGTTAGATTCTCGTTACTAGGATTCTTGGGGAAATACGCGGTAAGAAAAGACAAAGGAATTGTGGGACTCTTAGCTCTTTAGAAGCAGAGCTGGGGACAGTTGTCTATTTATGTTGTTTATTATTAAACACTTAACACTTTCTGAAAGTGGTAGAACCCCCATCTCGTATGAGTCCGGTGGTACCACCGCCACACCTATTTCTACCTATAACTGCAGTGTTAGGCTCTGTTGTGTTCAGGCTTGAAGGGTGTGGTTAGGGAAAGACTTATCCGAGGCGTTCCAACTTAGTCCTCAGGGGTAGAAACGCAAC
The DNA here is from genome assembly GCA_018251915.1 of Urbanus proteus proteus. Taxonomy (NCBI): domain Eukaryota; kingdom Metazoa; phylum Arthropoda; class Insecta; order Lepidoptera; family Hesperiidae; genus Urbanus; species Urbanus proteus. The sequence goes on from DWPV01008464.1 coordinate 7,779, forward strand.
CTGAGGTGAGGCTCTGTTTTTGTCTGGCATTGATTATACATGTCCATGGGCGGCAGTGGCCACTTACCATCAGATGGACTGCATGTTCGTTTGCTACTCAGGTGCTATATGAAAAAATAGCAAAAAAGCGTATTATATCGCAGAATTGATACATTATAATAAGTGACGGGTTCTCATGATACACGGATATAATTTCTTAATTGCGAAACTGATCGCCGCAGATTCGACGTGACCACGATCCATGCAACTGGGTCGAAATATCGCCAATTACGAAATTAAATCCGTATATCGTAAGTACCCGTTACATATTATAATGTTAAATTATGTTTAAAAATTGGTTATGGTGGCTTAACATGCAACTCTATGTGTGTTACAAACACACACATACATTTTAAAGGTGGTAGAACTCTATGTAGTTCGACTCCGGCGGCACCACCGTCAGACCTATTTCAGCCTTATAACAGCAGTGTTTAGCACTACTGTGTTTTGGTTCGAAGAGTGTGGTAAGGGAAACATACTTATCCGAGACGTTACAACTCAGTCCTCAGAGGTAGCAACGCAGTGGTAGTCAACCTTAGGTAGGACCTTGATAATATTTGGGGTTGATCACAGATGTCCATGGGCGGCAGTGGCCACTCACGCTCAGGTGGACTACATGCTTGTTTGCTACATTAATCATATAAAAAATCATGAAATCGCTGAAACATACTAGATACTTCTATAAGGTAGACTATGCTCAGATTATATTTTTTTTCATGTATTTGAGGTAACAAAAGAGACTGCATTTGAATTAAGCTTACCTGGCAATTTAATGGTTACTGTATCCTTAAAAAACACAATCTTCAACCTTGGTTTGTTCCCATAACGTATACAAAGTACATACATACCTATGTATATATCCCGCAGCTCACTAGACCAGCTAATTTGAAGCCAATAATACAAAGCTACAAACAATAGTGCCAATAGACGCAACAGTAGAACAATGCCACTGGCTCCAAGTTGATAAGGTATCCGACAGCTCCAGGGGATTTTGCTATAAGACCATAGACTGGTAGTCTTAGTGTCCATTTCAGTTTAATACTCTGCAATAGCATTGTAATAGGATAACGGTACATAAGAGAAGACGCTCAGTTTCAGATAAGATTCAGATCTAGAAGCATTGTTTAACCAGAAATCGAACCTGAGATTGGACACTTCATACCGACATGGTTACTGCCACGTATCAAATATGAATTGAAAAAAAAATGCCGATTTCTAGTAAATTTACAGCAGATAAAAGTAAAAAGTTGGGTTTTTAATTGGTTTAACTATGGTACCATCGTCACAGTTATTTCTTGCTTAAAATAAAACCCTTGAACGCAACTATATTCAGGTTTGAAAGATAATGTCCAATATGACTGTTCATTGCTTTGGGTTTACCATGAAATGGCTCATTTATTGAATACATTTTATTAAGCTTAAGAGCGAAGCGCGCATAGCCTTGCAGATTGCGTAGATCTTAACCGATGTACAAAGTTAAGCAACATCGAGCGCGGTCGGTAGATGGGTGACCACTAGTAGCAAAAAATTCATGTGCGTTTCCGTGCTTCAGAGGGCACGTTAAGTTGTCGGTCACGGTTGTTATCGTTGACCACTAACCCATATCCCCTCCACCAACACGCTTTGTAGCAGCGTGATGGAGTCCACTTCAAGCTCACTCATTCTCAGTTATGGGAGAAGACCCGTGCCCAGCAGTAGGACATAAAAAGGGTTGCGGCAAGCTTAAAAACAGTAATGTCTACTACGCGAAATACTCATGAGTGTCAATGACTTAATCGGATGAGCCAACTTTCCCACTGCCATTATAAAAAATCGCATCTCTCCCAAACCGGCGCACTCAAGTCGACAGGAAACCGGCAAGAATTAACATAATTGTATTACTCAAGCCGAGGTGTTTCATAAAAATATATTAAGGGACACCTGCGGAGCAACTTTTGCTCCTAAAAATTATTTATCTGAAACTTCGTTCATAAATCAGGGCCAACTTGTTTACGAAGTAATTTCGCAGCGACTCGTTTTTCAGGCGTAATTTTTCTGGACCGCTCGTTTCGGAAAGGGTAAGAGTTATCTTGGAGTAAAAAATATAGATGACGTCATCCATACATACAAATAACTTTTAACAAAAAAATAAAACCGACTTCCTAGTCACAAAAAAGTAAAAAATAATTTAAATCAATTTTCAGGT
>DWPV01008465.1:0-10002 GCA_018251915.1 Urbanus proteus proteus
GGGGTTAATCGTAGACGTTCCTTGTCATAGTAAAAAATCTTCAGGACATTGTTTCCAATAAGAATACACTATTTTTTTATTCTGGCCGGCACTTTCATTTTTGGGTACGAAATGAATGATGTCCTTTGCGTTGGATTTTTTCTGTACAGCGGGTAACTAGGGGTGCCTTTCCATCAGAGATGAGTGTCAAATTTACTAATAACTAGCTCATACCCGCGGTTTCATCCGCGTTTAAAAAGTAATAAAGAATACATAGTCGAACCTAAATGTCATCCCGCCCTGCGGCGACGGCAAGAGCATGCGCGTGGAGCGCGCGCTAATAGGTTAAAAAAAATTAAATTAGCCTATGTTACGCCTTGTACCTTCAGTTATCTTCCAGTGAAAGTCCCGACAAAATTGGTACAGCCATTTAGAAGATTACCTCAGCCAAACAGACAGACAGACAGACAAACAGACATTTTTTTTGCATTTGCGTTATAGGTATCGTTTATACTTTCATATGCATTGAGTAAATTACAATCGGACACTTCAATTTTATTTATTTGTGTAGGTACTTGGTTTTGATTGACGGTTAAGAATTGGTGGAAATCTCAGGTGGAAGGCATCCAACACCACTTGTTAAATCGCTAAAACAGTTTTAAATCTAACTCGATCGTCGTTATTGTTCATTTTAAAGCTATTTATATCATTAAGTACGACAGGGTATAATAATATAGTTTGATTTACACCTATTGATTTACTAAGGATCCTATAAATTTACAACGGTATGACAATTTATTGTCCTCTTGAAGTTATGGTAAAGGCATTTTATAAGGTTTTAGGTAAAGACATTTGAACATTTACTTTGGTAAAATTTGCGAAATACCTAGCTTACCTAATATTTATTTGTCCAGAGCTTTAATTTTATCTTACAAACCCTTAATTTTATGCCCCTGTTTATATTTGACGAAACTTTTTGTCGTATTTAAAAATAATAGGTAATCCCCACGGTTTTACCCGCGTTTAAAAAGTAAAAAGGAATACATTTAAACTTAACTGACATTCAACAATTGTACAAGGGGATCCATATTTAAAAAAATATATATGTCGCGTTACGCCTAAGACCTTCAACTATCTTGAACTATCCAGTGAAAGGCCAGTCAAAATCGGTCCTGTAGTTTAGAAGATTACCTCAGCCAAACAGATAGACTGACAAAAAATTTTAATTGCATTTTTGTTATAGATAATAAACATAGCAAATAAAGTAACCTTTCAGTGAAGAAAGAATCCTATAAGTCCACAAAATGATTCGACGCAAATAGATTACAAAAGCAAGCGCCGTCTATTGCTTTCTTGTAACGTTTCGACATTTCAAGCGTAGCATTTCCTCCATTATTCGGTATTTAGAAAGCCGAGTGTCTCTGCGGCAATATTTCGTATAAACAGCTGAACGGAGCCAGAAAATGTCGCTTTATTCAAATCCGATGGAATCTACGGCATTTGCGACCCCAGTTTCGATGTTCAGTTTGTGGGTTTACGACTGGACTCGTTAAGCTCCCGTTTTATGATTGCGTTGTGCAAATATCTGCAATTGAAGTATGATCTGTAAGTCGTGATTGAAACTGCTACTGTACGCTATAAATATCCTCGTTTTTATGATCATCCGTCTTAGGCTTTAGCCTTTACTGATTTTAAAGGATCTTCTTCTAGTCTATTGCAAAGATCTGGTATTGATTACAATGAATTTGAAAATTGTTATCATAAGTCTTTATATAAATTCTGGGAAATGTTATATTCTTCCAATAATTCAAAGTCTTTTCAGAGGTATTTTCCCATTTATAAGAAATTTCGATAATAAAAATATTACTATACATATAAATCCAGTATTTAAAGTTGGCATAAGATCGTTAACTTTTTTCTTTGCGATAAATGATTTACAGGTCAATTTGTTTAAGTCCTTATCTTTGTAAACTAATTGCGAGCCATATATCGTCTTATACGAATCCTTATAATTAGCACCGTCAGTCCACAAGAACATACTGTTGTTAAACAAAACTTAATGCATCATTTACAAAATAAATTCACGTGCCTCAGTGACACCACCATTACACTCATTTCTAACTTTTCGATCAGAAACTTTTTCTACTTATTCGTCAACTAGCCATTGCCCGCGGCTTCGCACGTATTTATTCACATATTAACCTTCTTCTTGAATCACTCTATCTATTAAAAAAGCCGCATCAAAATGCGTTACGTAGTTTTATAGATCTAAGCATACATATGGACAGACAGCGGAAAGCGACTTTGTTTTATACTATGTAGTGATAGTGATACTACATTACTACATACTTTTTCTTTCTATCATGCTTTTTGTTTAGTTTTTTGGTGTAAATGATTGGCACCTTATCACCTATCACTTATATAACATCACTTATCAACTATAGCTAGGACTATAATTTTAATCTCTTAGGAGTTGATTGCTTGGACAAGCAAGCAGTCCTTACATTTCAGGCTGCTTGCTTGATTGCTATTTTTTATATATCTACGTGTATTTAAATAATTAAGTACTAAAGAAAGGAGGGTATATATAGTACTCTTTATAATGTAACAGCTTTAGCAAAATTCCTCGCAACATTGTCACTCCCGTGGAATCTAGGGCGCTCGTATGTTTAGTGTTCAAATGGGCCGCAACACTAAAATTAATAGTCGTTGCCCATTCTACTGATTGTAAACGTAGGTTTTGAGAATCACTGACATCATCCTCATCGAGATGTTTACATTACGTTTATGTGGAACCACGATTTCACAAGAGTTAGTATTAAAGGCGTTTATCTTAACAAATTTTGCTTTGCACGCATCATTATCTAAAGACAGTGTCCGACCGAAGGTCTTATTCTGGCCGAAGCCGAAGCCGATTGTTAAACAATCACGACAACCTTCGGCCGAAACCGAAACCAAAAGTTTGAGAAGTCTAAGAAATTTAGGTCAACATTGGCTAAAATAAATAATATAACAATATAACGAAAGATTCCAACTTAATTTTCAAAGTTACTAATGCATCTGCTACTGATCTTAAGAAGAACCTCATGTAGGATAAGTCTTTTTTGGGATTACTTACAAATGTTCATATGCTTCGGTATCCATGACATCAGAAAGACTGTTTCTGAACCGTTTTTTACTATTATAATTGAATAAAACTTGTATTTTTATGCCTCTCGCTTTGTGTGTTAAAAAAATAATGTCAAAATTGGTTAAGAACTGATTATTTTGAAAGGAAAATGTCCGGAGCTTTCATCGCGTCCGGTTATTAATTTGACTTTCTAATTTATTTAAAGAAAGACGCCAATTAACATTCCAGCTGAACAGTCCATTTTGACTATTTTTGACTATATAATCTCCATTGATTATCTATAAAGATATTTAACTTCTAGAAGTTTTAAAACGATATCTTATCTAACATCTGACTAGAGCTGCTACTTTTTGATCTTAACATGTTTTTTATACAATTATACGACGACAAGTAAAAATTACTGCAATTACTATTAAATATATACTTTGCACGTATTCAATTAGTTAGCAGCTCACATGAGCTATTCGTACTTTTAGCGATTGCTCCACACACGCGTATCAATATACATATCGAGTAAGGAAAAGTATATAATATACTCTATGAATGGATTGTTTTATAATAGTTTTAGAAGTAGCAAACAAGCGTGCATCTCACTTAATTGTGAATCGCCCCTGCCCTCATGTGCAACTGTAATCAGCCTCAGATAAGATTAAAGTCTAACCTGAGAATAGACACAGATGCTAGTAGCAAATGAGCATGCAGTGCACTTGTTGGTAAGTGGCAACTGCTGCTCATGGACATCTATAATCAACCTCAGATAAGATTAAGGTCCTACCTGTGGTTGATCACAGATGCGTTTCTACCCGTGAGGACTGAGCTGGAACGCCTTGGATAAGTATATCTCCCTAACCACACCCTTCAAACCAGAACACATCAGTGCTTAACACTGCTGTTATAAGGCTGAAATAGGTGTGGCGGTGGTGCCACCGGAGTAGATCTACATAGGGTTCTGCGACCTTCAAAACCTGTGACATATAGACTACTTACTTTGACATTTCTATCCGTACATAAATATTGCTCTATATCAGCATAAACGAAGTTAAACAGTATTTACGTATCCAGTTAACTCAAGAGTGTGCAACGCGCATTGTGGTCAATTACGGGCAATTGGCTGAGGTGGATCGCGGTACAAACTGCGTCCTTGCGTAATGCGTTCTGATTTATTGTGTCGATCCAGCGACCACCCGCAGTAAACTAGCTGCAACTTGTGCCAATAAAGGTGGGAATCTAAATTGGCATTTCTATTTACCTCTCGTTCGTTTGATATGTTGTGTGAGCGAGAAACTTCCTCATAAGTTGCCATTTTGGGTTTTATCCTACATCGATACGAGTAACATTGGGCTAATATACCTACAACAATACTACTATCTGAATAAGGTTAACTAAGAGGCTAACTAGGTCGAAAGAAAGGCTTGCGCGCTCCCCGTGATTTCCAAACACTAAATCTAGTTAAATTTTGGCTAACTAAAGCACGTGGTTTTCGTCTAAGATCCAACTTATGATTTTTACTTTCGCAAATATTAAAGTACTCGTGTTACCGGCTGCTTCTCTCGCGCTAATGTTTGCCTGTACATTCGTTTATAACAGTAAGAATATAGTAGTTAGTATTGTATGCTTCAAATATAATACTGATGCAATTAACTCATATCAATAAGCCGTAGGTATAAAAGACATATAAGTAGGTATACTGTAGGTACAAGTTATTTTCTATCGCTCGGGATAGATTTTTTTTTTTCGGGATGAAACTCTACGTTTTTTTCTCAACCACTATTGCTAGTGCATGTGGGCAAAATTTCATAATGATCGGTGGAGTAGTTAAAGTGTGAAGGCGCTACAAACAAACAAATGTACATTCGCATCTATAATTATTAGGATAATAATTAGGATTTTATTTGATCAAAAATGCGTCTGGTCGGAGTTTAAATAGGGAAGATTAGCTTTAGGACATAAAATAGTATTGAGTATGCGGGAGGTATGAATAACCAGGAGATTGAGTGCATGATGTGACGAAGTATACGGCTAAGATTAATGAGGCAGCGTGGGAAGAGCACAGGAATGTGATAGCGGAACCATTAGACGTCCAGCGATGCTAATTCGCACCTTAAACCTCTTTAGGAGGTGGGTGTTGATGTATTGGTACTTCTTTTTGTATTAAAGAAGCCAACGAGCTTACTGTCCGTGGTAAGTGACCACTGCCGTAAGTGGACATCACTACATATTAGTATCCTATCCTAATTATTATAAATGGCAATATCCGTTTATTTGTTTGTTTGTATCGCCTTCACACCTTAACTGCTCAACCGATCGTTATGAATTTTTGCACACACATTGCAAGGGGTCCAGAAAAGGACATAAAGTACTTTTCATCCCGAAAAAACGTACTACTCCTGAGGGATAGAAAAGTAACTTTTATATCTACAACCTACTTACTTTGATACCTACAGCCTCTTTGTGCGATATAAATATTAGCGCGAGCAAAGCTGCGGGCAAATACAATGTAAATATGAAATAATGTCGATTTCTGCTGTCTGTCCCTATTTTAGATCTTAAAATTACGCAACAAATTTTGATGCAGTTTTTTAAATAGAGTGATTCAAGAGAAAGGTTTATATTTAGTGCGTGTGAAGCCGCGGGCAAAAACTAGTTTGTAATAAACTCCAGATAACATTAGAGTTTTATCTGACGTTGGGTACAGGTGATGACTCATAACATGTGTAATTATTTTTAATGTCTAACGCAATAAATGATTTTATTATAATTATTAAAAGAGTAGAAGAATGCAATGGAGCTTAGTGTAACTGGCATGTCACGTTGAACCAGCTTCAAATGTTGTGAAACTGTATCTATTATGGTTCGGGTATGTTATCCGTTTGTCTGTACAACTGGGCCGGCCGTCTCTCAGCCGTCATGTTTTGATGGAGCGTCGACAATTCGGCCACAGTACCTAATTAATACCTAGCGCTGTTATCGTTAACTTAATGTAATTGGAGAAATTGTTTTATTACAGTATGAGATGTTGTGGTATTTCGTTTATTCCTCAGATCTTTGCTTCCTCCAGTATTGGAGTTCCAGTTTAGGTTAGCACGCAAATATTTTGCATGTTACAACAACAATTGTCCATCTTGTTATTCTATCATTGGTAACCTTCCTTCTCAATTATTCTCGTAGCCTTAGGTTACCGTCTCAATACGTCTCTTTTTTTCTCTCACTTGCTCTCCATCTCACATTAATTGACATGACGTCATACTGATTAAGGGCAGTAGACTCAGTGGAAAGCTTCCGAATTGGCTAACTGAGAAACGTAGCAAAGATATAAATAATCCACCGGCAATCAACCAGGAAGAAAATAAATTACAAGTGTCTAACCAAGTAAGGAACACGTATTCATCAAACTTGATCGGCACGAATATTTGTCAATATGTATTTAGCAACAATATATGTTTGGTTCGCTAGATTTGTCAATTTGACTCTTAGAGTGAGCGAAAAGTATCAAATGACGCATCATTATAAATTGGTTACAGATAGAAATTCTCCACACTATGTCAAATTGCTTGACCATTGGGACCTAATCCTATTTTTTATATGATTGAAGTAGCAAACGAGCATACAGTCCACCTGATGGTAAGTGGCCACTGCTGTCCATGGACATCTGTAATCAAACCTAGATAAGATCAGGGTCCTACCTAAGGTTGACCGCAGATGCGTTGCTACCCCTGAGGACTGAGTTGGAACCCGTCGGATCAGTATTTCTCCCTTACCACTGCTTAACACTGCTGTTATAAGGAAGAAGAAGGTGTGGCGTTAGTGCCGCCGGATTCCAACTACATAGAGATCAACCACCTTTGAAAAATTAATACAATAATGTCTATAAAACTGCGTAAACTAACAACCGTTCAGTAACCATTGTTTATATTTAACTGATAAACAGACACCGTGATGATGTTGCAACTCAGGATCAGAGCGCAGGCGCAAATACCTTTGAAGTTCACACTGGCCCAGTTAGTAATTATGAACTCACAAATTAACGGTTTGGAACTGGAACAGCGGTAAATTGGGAGTTTAATGCTAGTTGTTAATTTCTCCTAGCTTCTGTTTAGTCAATATTTCGACATACACGTGAATACCACCAGAAACAGTAACAAATCGGTACCTACGACTTAAGTAGTCAGTCACATTGTAGGAGGGCAAATTTTGATTGACGTTTTCCGAACCTTTCTAACCCAAATACCACGAATCTGTCCGATCTTATAAGGTCACGAAATTTCGTTGCCAATTGTAGCAAAATAGGTGGAAATTGGTTCATAGGCGACGCGTGAAGTGACAAAAAATTATTCCGTGGCACTTGGAAAATATTTTTGCTAACAGTGTAATGTCTATTCGCTTCGGATCTTTCTAGTAGTAGGTCTTCTTTCGGTAATCAAACTCTAAAAAGATATAAAAGACCTTAATATAATTACTTGCAAAGTAATAAATAATTAAGGGACCACACACAATATTTGAATAATCTTAATAGATCGAGACTTACACACAAGAAATAAATACTTACAAAACACTAGGGAAGTCGGTCAAAAATCAATTCGGTTTCCCTAATGCAGTTATGGTAACTTAACGGAAGAGTTCAAAAGACACTAAGATACCAACACATTTGACACATCAAAGATAAAGGGTTCCACCATCCCGTATTACATAAAAATACCGTAGACCCATAAAACATAATCGCCGCGTTAACCGCAATATGGCGGAGCTATATCTTGCAGGTGCTTTTACAGGCAGTAAAATAATCGTAAAGTGGTAACCGCATCATGGTGGAATATTTTAGTTACCTAACTATATTCTGATATCATTTAACCACTTGCTCTTTTACAGATTAACGCAACAGTTTCATCGTTTTGTCTTTTGTTCTTGTCTAAGTAAATACCTTATAAAGCACGGTGTAACTATATCTATAGTCAAATCAGTTTGGAGACGTTTTTGCATTTATTGTAGTGCACTGTCAGCAGATATTGTCAAAAAATATTTATTTTTCGATATTACAGAAACAGCTATACATATTGAAAAGCGTAAAACTGTTTTAACAAGCCATTTTAAAACCTTGAAAGTTAAATAGGGTTAGGTTTCTTGACATAATGTGATGGGTAAAATCATAGTCCACAATACAAAACTGACTTAATACCTTCGGAATTTATGAAGAACCTTCCGGCCATTATGGCGTTCCTTTTTTAAAATAGTCGTTATCATCATTTCAAGTGAAATTACACAAAGTTGGAAATATTTGAAGCAAAATATCTTATCAAATCACGGTCCATATAATGCTTTCATTAATTCGAAAAATATTAAGTAATGAATCAGTACGTTGTAATGAAAAGAACATTATTCGTACTTAGCGCTAAGCAGCTTAATTGTCCGCGTAAATCATCAAGTTAAGTAAGTATTTAAGTGCTAAGCGAGTGCTGTTATCTCAGCCTAGGTTCACACAGCTAGGTTCAATTAACACGTCGTGATTGTGGGCCTTAATTAAGCTTACAGTAACCAAGTAACTCGCACGGTAACGCCTCTGTGACCCTTTGTATAGATTGGACAAGGATACCGCCACCTAGACTCAGACTATTGTTAAAAGCTTAAAGTACTTGGTAATGAGGCTGGCTATAGACGCCTAATGTCTATAGGATGCCTATGTTGCGTTGGTTGCTATTTAGTTTGAAGCAGCGCATGATTCATCTGTTATGGCAAAAAGCTACAACGGTGTTTTTCATAATATACAAGTTGTTTGGTTTTCGGACTGGTCGAAATACCAAAAAGAAATAAATCTAAATTCAAAATTTTAAAAATCTAAATTTTTTGACGTTTCGGCCATTACACACAAAGAGCTCGTACGTACGTACGTACGTACGCACTTACAATTTTATCACATATACAAATGGGTTTGAACAACGAAGGGTTCTAATTTTGTTATATTTAATATTTTGTACTATTTGTATTATTACAAATTAAGAATCTCCAGAGAATAACGATCATTAACTAGAAGTTCATATCGCACCGCATCTCGAGAGCGCACCGAAATCGTCGAAGCTTTAAATTTACCAACTCAGTAGCACGTCCGCAGGACACACTCACAGATAGGGTTGCCAACACTGAGAAAACATTAATTAAACATTAAAATTATTTACATATCGCAAAAGTCTTTAATACATGATTTGTAGCGCACCTACTTAAGTTTACGGACAAAAATGTATAATGTGAATTTACATTTTTCTATTATAAGTACCTCTTTTATTTGTTGAAGAGGGAAAAACTGTGCTTACTAAATGTAAGTTAAGGAGAAAGTATATATAAAGCTTATTATATGCATTAACGCTACTGTTTAATTGTGATAGATCAATTTGAGTGGAGTATTTTAGATATAACGCCCTTATATCTGTTTTTGAACTTCATTAAAGATACATACTTCATACTTCTATGGACAGTATGGATATCACTATGATTAGTTCTTTTAAGTAACGTTACATTAATTCAAATTATAAAATAAACATAACGACAATGTTACACAATGTCCTTCATATTTCTTTAGGGATTTCTGTATATCATTTATTTTTTACGTTTACAACCCTGCACGCTCGTTAGAGTATATTAACCTGTCACGTTCAACTGAATGGTTGTTCAAAAATTGTTCTAACCGTACAAAATAAAAATAAAAAGTTAAAAAAACACTAAACTAATTACAGCTTTACCTCTCCGCTCTATAGTTCACTTTGGACCCTCACGAGTAAATGACAGATGAAGATTTTTAATTAGACACAAAAAATATGAAACGAGTGCGTTCAGGTTGTTTTTGGATGCTTAGGATTTCTTTAACACACTTTGGAGAAATGCGATAGAGATAAGAAACGGCTATC
>DWPV01008466.1:0-10001 GCA_018251915.1 Urbanus proteus proteus
CCAAGTAGATCAAGTAGACCAGGAAGACCAGGTAGACCAGGAAGACTAGGAAGTCCAAGTAGACCAGGTAAACCAGGAGGTCTATATAAGTCTACTTCATCTACTTGGCTTGATTTAAGATATTTGTTACAGTTATTATCCATATTCATAATATATTATCGTCATTAACTCGTACATTGCATGGTCTTTCACAAATGGCTAATTTCACACTTATCTGTGTGCGCAATGTTCGAAAAAAGGGACTCGTAAGATTTAGCTTTACGTATTCATATATAGATTATTTTTTACTTTTTAAACGCCGGTGATACCGCGGGTTCGACTAGTAAGTAATAAAAAACGACGTTACTTGTCAAGATATAACGTTCATAAGAAATAATCAAAAAACCAAATCTAACACACGATTTGTAAATGAGCGCATTTTGTACTAAATTGCATTGAATAACATACAACAATTTAAATGTAAATACGGAGTGAACATGGGACGTGTTAATATACAAAAAATAATAGGTGTTGTTAACAACACAATTACTGGCCTAACCCGACCGTTCGGATGAGGTTGTAAAAAATTAACACTATAACAACATTATACGCTGAACTCTACCTTCTGCCGCAGTTTGTATGTAGACCAATTATTCATAATAGACATTAATGAACATCTAACTTCGTTCAATTAACTTTACTCGCTTTAACCATCGTTAGGAATGGTTACGATTTAAGTAAACAGATGAAATAAGCGCATAAATCTTTTGTCATGCTTTATGAGACATTATAAGTAAGATATTCTACCTAAGTATGCCACAAGTCATCAAAAACTTTCACGGGCACACGACAGACCCTTTCGTAAATCCGCGATGAGATGCTCTTCCAATATTCTTATTATTATGTCATATTTTGATTTATTATAGAAACCTCATCCTCATCAAATCACGTCCGCCGGAGCGATGTCGCAAATTGCCGAGCACACATTTGTCAATATGCGTGTGCTTAGAAATTTACTTTGACTTGTTGATACTAACCGCTTAAGAATCTTCGTTTGCAAGTTGCAATCGATAAGAGAAAGTCAATTTATGTAACTGAAAGTTACTACAGAACTAATATTGATTGAGATGATCGATAGTAATTTGAATACTTATTATTAACGACGTGATGTGACGCAAGCGAGACGAGTGTCCGAACGTTACTGTTCGAGAGTACATGTGTTTAGATACGACACCATTTCACCGTAAAGAGAGTTCGGGCACAAAGATTTCTTTTCTTTTTAATTAGCATCTAATCAAGGGATTCATTTAGTTGAGTCTGATAGACGATTTATGGGCTAGGGACGGCGAACTTTCTCACGCGCTTCACATCACAGATTCAGCGACGCGCGGCAATCTCACTTTATGGTCCGCACTTAAACGATCTGTCAAAACTTTGCTGAATTTTCTCAAATACTCTTAGATACAATTGGCACCTTTCACTTTTCCAGAAAGAATAAAACACAGCCATATACTTACGCATAATACACAGAAATAACAATAACCGACACATGGAATTGACTGTTATTAAAAAAAACGATTACCTAAATAACTTAATAATTAGATACTCTATAGTTTACTAGTATTTTCCCGCGGCTTCGCTCGCGTTAAATTGCATGTATTATAAACCTTTCTCTTGAATCACTCTATGTATTAAAATGATCGCATTAAAGTCCGTTGCATAGTTTTAAAGATCTAAGCATACATAGAGACAGACAGCGGAAAGCGACTCTGTATTATAATATGTAGTGATATACTATTCTATCGATATACTCTACATGATAAGGTAGCGCCATTTTAAACGAATATTTACCCCGTAACAAAACAGAACTTAAGACGCCAGCAAAACTTAGTGAAAGCGAGAACAATTAATGGAGAAAGCATTTGCGTGGAAAACTGCTGAAAAGGCGCTCGAGGAAGGTTTCAGTGCGGAGGCAGGCGGGGAGGTGCGCGTACGCACGGGGCGTGGCCGCGCGCCGCCGCCGGCCGCCAGAGCCGCTGCGGATGCTGCGGCGGACGCACCTGCCGCGCAACACTCGCGACCAACACCTAACATACGCGTTACTGTCATACTTAACCGAAATATTGTGACATGAGTGAGTGTTCAGTGGCAGTGATCCAATAGCCCGACGGGAACCGGCCTCTGCGACTCAGGACCCACCCTAGGTCGGTAGCGCTATAACTTATCTCTCTTATCACTGTGTTGCATGTTTTGATTGCGCGCGCAATCTTCGCCGTGCAAATATTGTACTTACTCTTGTTAGTTAATTAACATGCCCGCAATATGACTCGCACCGCATAGTTACATGAAATCCAAAAAATTACACTTGCAAAAACCGAAAAATACTCTACAAATTTATTTTAACGACACAAAAAGGAAATTCCAATAAAAAAATATTTGCTCTATATAGATTTAATTTTAAGGGCTATTAATGATTTTCGTCGCTTATTAAGTAGGTATGATAAGCCAAAAAGTTCATTATTTCTCAGAATAATAGAAACCGTGAACAGTAATCAATCATACAACTTTCCTCAGAATACGATGTTTGATAATGGAGAAATGAGAACACAATCAAAAATTATAATTATGTTTAAAGAGGCAGTGCAGTACTTTCTTTTGTCTGTAAACCGATTTTTTTATTAAGTATTGGCGAGCTTTAGTTATCCAACCTCAAATTTTCAATAATAAAGAAGTGGAATTTTGGCCAATAGACGAATCCTCGTCTAAATGGAATTTAAATGTCTAATTTCTATTTGACCGTTATTTTATCAAAACTCGGTATTTTGCACGATCGAAAAAATAAAATCTGTTTAGTTCTATCATTACCTACTTAAACAATAATGATTACTTTTAATTTCGGTCTATTCGGTATAATTTCCAAAATGTAAACAGAATTCTAATGGCTAATTTCCATTTTACTTTTATTTTCTCTAGATTCGTGATTTACAAGATCGAATAACAACAAAGCTGCAAAATTTTGTCGTTACTTCAAGAATAATATTCTGTACTTATGCAGGATAAATTTCAAATAGCCGAAGACATTTTAACATGACTGTAACGCAAAGATAGGGCTATAAAGGGAAGTAACATATATTCAAAAATCACGCAGTAGAGTCGCGAGCAGATCTTCGTTATTAATAAACTTCATAAAGGTATGACGAATAACACAAGAACTCGCACTTGACCGTATTTCATTAATCTATTTGGTCGTTCACCTGCTTACATTAAGGATATGACCTCGCCACTATGTTATTTGCTATTTTCAAAAATATTTTTACAAACCTTTCTAAATCTTTTTAAGTTTAAAATAAAACAGATGAATCAGTCTATTGGTTGGAATTTATCGTTATTGTTCTTGAGACTTCAAAAGCAAATCAGTTGTGTTGTCTTGCACATTTATTCTTAGAAATACGATAACTACCCGTTCATCATCAGGAACTGTCGTAAATTCCTTACTGACAAGACTCATTTCCTTTAGACGTGACAGACAAGCATTATTTATTGGTAACATTCAATTCATAAAATTATCGTACAAGTAATGTTCACGTTATTCATAAGATAGCTTTAAAGCTTACCGTCCTTTATAAAGTTATGTAAACGAAGTTATGACAAGAGTATTTTTTTAAATGATAAAGCGAGGGAAATAAAATTAAGTGTTAGTATTTTAAATTTTTGATGTCCGCATTCTTTATGATTCTATTTTGATGTCCAACTTTACTTAAAACTTAATATAATATTATTTTAAGACAAAGTTTTTACATTTTCATGTGATGAATGTTGCTAATGAAGGAGTGACATATATCTATAGCTTACATCGGTAGGTAGTAGCCAAATTCGTTTGCTAATTGCTTCCACTAAAGACAAAATTGAAAGTTCTGAGTAATATCTTAACTCTAACAATTCTGACTCTCAATTCCGTCGACTATGGAAACTAGAAGCGAACCGTAGTACACTATTACTATAAAGAAGATCAGAGTCGCATTGTCGCAGCAGACAATTTTAAAACAAATGCACGACATTTGTTTCACACGAATTCTGGCATTTGCTTTGCTGTCCGCACTCTTCAATTCTATGCGTAATATCTGCCCTTTTCGTTTAAATTGGAACAGTTGCAACTGAATTAAAATTCTGAAGTGATCAACTAAAAATATTAGAATGCGGCCTGTAATAAAATCGATAGATGTCAAACCTCTCATTTTAATATACTGCATCGTCTGCATCAATACTAACGGTTGCGTTATGATGACCGAACGGTTATTTATACCAGTGTTATGTCAGAACACACATAACAGCCGTGGGTATTATAATTATAACGTATTCCATGCTAATAATAAAACGTTTATGGCAAATAATTTCAATACCTAACGCCAGTAACAAACAACATAATTACTAAATTAAATTTAAATATGCACATTTAATATGAAACCATATAAGTTTCCGTCTATTATTTGCAATCAATTGTGGTTTATTTCTCTCGAACAAACCTGTATTTTTCCTGTAATAGTGTCAATTAATTAGTATGCACAATAAAAATAATACTTAGTTCGATTTAATATGGTAGTGATCAGGTATTTTAGCATTTGAATTGTTAAATTGTACAATAACTATTCAATTAATAGCGTTTAAATGTCTTGTAAGTATATGTAATTACGCCAATGTCACATAGTACAAGGTAGCAATCATTTTTCATGTTCTAAACAACTTACAATCAAAACCATGTTTATTAATCTTTATTAATATCATAACTTTTATGAACAATCGTGATCGTACTTAATTAATTTCGCGCAGATGGAGGGCGCGTGTTTGTTACAAAATTGAATATTATAAGTTAAGAAAGATCGATCACGATTTTATTTGTAGGTACCTCGTGTAACAAAGCTTGTACTATTCTGTCTTTGTAATAATGTATTAGTTCTAAAATTCGATCAATTTCTGTACGGTATGGTGAAAACTTCTCCATTAGATATATGAAGAAAACATCAAATAAATCAATCAATGTTACTAAAACCCACCACCAAAAAACTACTTGTATGGATTCCATAAAAGCATTAAATCTTATAAATCTTTAATGAAGATCTTTAATTGTAGAAAACACCGCTATTAAATAGTTTTATAATACAACTTACTACGATAAGCCAACATCATATACTGCACATTGTTGATTTTTCCTAAACATTTCCACGATGCTATAACAAGTTACAGATGCAAAAAACCTGTTTTTTTTTTGATATTTTGTTTGTATTTTGGTAATGTTTATTTTTAGTTCCGGTGAAAAGCAAAAAAAAACTTACTTCTGGACGTGAGTATTGTAATAAGTATATCATTACAATGTTCTCGGTTATTGTGCGTCGACTACTCGATTGTACATCAGCGCTTTGTGCATAAACACTGCAGGTAGCGCGCGGAGCGCTAACATCCGCGTGGTCTGGCGAAGCTCCTGCCGCGGATGTCATTACCGGCATTACCGCTAAACACCAGTAGTTAGCCTTACACTACTTCACCATGTATCATTTTAAGTAGTAGACTACTTCGCGAATACACATAATTTTAAGAAAACTTGCAAGTCTAATGCGGACGACGATATATTTTGTAAGATCAAAAATATATAATTAGGGTTTAATTTCATGATTTTGAAGATAGTGAATTAAAAATGCAAATCACCTATTAATTACAATTTTATAACAGTAGTGAGCGAATGTGCTGCGAATTGCAAATTGCTTCGCATAATGTGACTGTTTCTACGTAGGATTCCATCCTTTTTGGGTCGTATGTAGCTGTTCATTGACTTCAGTTAGCATTTAACATAGGATGATAGTATTCACATTTTAATTACTTAATCTATCATGGTTGTATGCAAAGTATTGAAGTAATTGTCTATTATTTAATCTCAATATTTAAAGGTGTATTTTAAGTATTTAATTTGTTTACGTATAAAATAAAATTATTTATTATAAATGAATGAGCTGCCAGACAAAATTTGACAACAATTGAATTAAGCGCGCGTAACTTCAACCCATAAAAATACGACGCGAATTAAATCTTTTTAAATGCCAAAACAATTAATATAACTCAAAAAACCGTGCGCGAGCTGTACATGGGCATAAAGCGATTGGTGCAATTCTCCAAGTATTAAAATAAAGAGATTTTCTAATGAGCAAGGACCGTTTGGGCCAAAAGCGGATTGGTAGTAAGTGCACCTCTGAGAACTCTATATAGAGTACTCTCAATCACGTAGTTTCCTCCCGGTATTTTCTTCGTCATCAAATAAATCTAGCAATTCGAAACTTCGAAAATCCGATGTGTGCTAGGGCTTCGAATCCTGGACTACTAGTGCAATAAACCAGGATCCTGTAAGTAATCACCGTATATAACACATAAATCATTATGAATGCAAATCTTCTAATTGATAATAATGAATGCTGATAAACGCCGGATGCGAACAGTGTGCGAAGTGCGTATACTAATATTAATTTATCGGCCATTGCCTCCAGCTCCTGAAAGCTACTCGAATACGCTGCCCTATCATTGCTTAATGACGCGAGAAGTGATCGAGTGAAGGGCAACACAAGAGTAAACACTCGTTAACGCGCAATGATGATTTCATGCCGGTCAAGGAAACGTTTGTAGAAAAGCCTTCGACTGAACGTAAAGCTCGCATATTAAACGTCAATGTTGCACTAATTACACATGTATTGAGAATTTGCTTCGTTTATTATTCCTCAACGAACATTTAAACGTGCGAAGTTTAACAATGATAACGGTTACGAATAGCGAAACGACGGAGATGAATAATTCTGCGTTGCGAACAATACGAAATCTAATTTTACCATGTATATTCCGGAGCTATTCGTGCGACTAGCGAAATAATTGCAATAAGGCAAAGCGACGGAGGTGCGCCTGCAAACAGAGATCGCTTTAATCCAGTTTGTTTGTATTCTCCTTATGAGGTTCTACGCATTCGAAACCATTCAAGCGTTGTACTTGTATTGAATGAAACCAATTGAAGTTCACAAAGCGAATAAACAGCGAACATTATTGTCGTTTCCTAAGATGGAATATTGCCAACTTTTACTTCAATAAACGGTGAACACAATATAGCTTACTTATGTAGGCGATTGAAGCGTCGCAAAGGGCTCGCCTTGAGCACCTATTGGGCAAGTACCTACCTTACTGATTGCGAATGTTACCGCGCGACGACTTCATTTGTCATATTCCTTTTAATACACCTCCGTCAACATTTCCATATTTCAATTATTAAAGCACCAAAGCAAATAAGTTGCTCAAGAATGATAGTATCCATAATAACTTGCGTATTACCTATGAGGTTGTAAATCATATTAGTAATTAACCATTAATTTCGTAAAATGTGCGAAACGTGGTAATTATGTGTTATAGCATTCGAGAGTGCAAAGCTATTAATGATGATAATAGGAAATGTTGAAACGGTTTAATGTTAAAATATAGAAAATCATAAAGTCGTAAACACTCATTTTCTAGGCTTGTTGAGAACATAATAAATAAGTAATGTGCCTATACTATATCTTATGAACCAATGGATTGAAAAGGTATGTAGAGCGCCATAGATTGAACAAAATAATAAGCGAAGTATGTACTTTAAACTTGCGAAGCAAGTGGCTGTATCCTTATTCATCGAAAGAAAACTGGCTCTTGGGAACCTTGAAATACAAAAAAATATTTAAACTTGGTATGGCTAGCGAAACCGTGAGAAGCCCTCAGAAAATAACAAGTAAAATAAAATTGATTTAATCTTTATACAATACAATTAAAAAAACTTCAATAAACGTCCTATATCCAAATAAAACATAATAATATTAATAGTTCGACACGCGACACTGCCTTAATTCGTTGGTTGTTGCGGTAGGCGTCAGGTGCGGGCACAAGGAGTTCAGATAATAAAGGTGGTATGCGTGTCAAGCGGACAAACAGGCAACAAGTAGTCGGTGGTGCTCCCGTCTGCCACAAGTGCGTTGTATTTGTCGCGTGCAAACAATGCTCCCGGCACGCTGCATGAGACGAGACAGATAATATTGCTGTGACACGGATTAAAAAAAAAGACAGCCGCTCGAACTGAATATTGAAGCATGGGTACTAAGATTACCGATTTACCTAGTATACACGCAAGTTTCAATCGTAGAAGTATCTCGAATGAGACGAAGAGAGAACGAGAATACATTGTCAAAAAATAATACGACATGTGCTTGGAAAAAAGATATAAATAGAATAAAATAATATGATCACGTACAAAAATCATGTAAAAGATAATCAATTAAAATATTTACAACAGTATGAAATTTGCCATGATGCCAGCAAATGCCAAAGTGAAAATTAGGCTCTAAGACTATGTTCCGGAAGGCACCGTCTTTCTTTTTTTCATCTGAGGCTTAACATATGAACAAATAACACTTGCTCGTAATAAAAATATTTTGACAGCGTAGATATCACACAACTACTTCAGAGTATTTGAGTAAGCCGGGAACCAGTTGCTTTGGAACAATTATTGTACGACTTTATTCACCGAACAGGGCGGCGGGTGTTGACTTGAACCGGGGGCGTCACGTTACAAACAAATCGTAGTTTGGGATAACTTTATTTTTACTGTTTTTTATTAGTTTTCCATCGCAAAATAGCAGAATCGAGTATTAACACGGTTTAGATTAAATAATTTGTTATAAAAAAATAAAAAAACTGCTTTAAAACATACACTGAAAATGGAAAAAAACTGTTAGGGTTAGGTACCGCTTATGTGCTACCGGCAGCGACAATCTTAGTTTTGGTATTCCTTTTCTGCATCATGTGCATCGTACACCTAAATCATATACTTTGTTATTCATGGGACCAATATATCAAATGCGTACAACCACGCGAAAGCGCATTGCCACAGACATAAGCACTTATTAGCCTATATATAAATTGAATCGCATTCTTGATTTGATACTAAATCTTAATCCGCAGATTAATGGTGGTCTCATATCCAAATTAGGTTAAACCGTTCGCCTCAATCAGCATAAATAATATTTTGTGCATGCATATTTTTAAATATGGCACCTGCGAAACCCCGACTGTTCAAAATTAATTAACTTAACGAGGAAATTGTTTTTCTCCTTTCAGCAAATTATTTTTACGAAATTAAAAAAAATATACGAGTATATGTTTGTATTTAGTTATTAATTTTACGAAATTGGAATATAATTAAATCAGGAATTACATAATAAAATATAGTGATTAATTTGTTATTTAGTTTCAGCTGTTTGTTTTTGTTATTATTAAAACTTATTTATTTAACTGCTCGTTATCAACATCACTTACGTAGGTACCTATACAAGCATAAGATTTTCTTCTTCAAAATTTCTCTCTTCGAACTTCTGATAAACGATACACTTAATCCATATACTATGGTTTATTCTTAGCAGCCGAAACTAAAACAGATAAGCCATTCAATCATATGGGAATTTACAGAATACGAGGATTTAATAATTTACGTCGATATTGGCTACCCGGATAAATTGTTAAGCGGTATTAACCTCAAATTGAAACATAACTTGGCACGAAAATTATCGTTTTCGTCTATAAATTTTGCTACGTTAATCGCATTATCACGTCCGTTAAATAATATTATGAAACAGCTTCACTTCCTATGTTCAGAGTGAAGTACTTTTGTTTTCCTAACCTCCTTACTCCCTGTGTAGTGTGTATCAGGCGTGAGACAAGAGAAAGTACATTTACTTATATTTCGTAACTTGCCTTTGAAACAAGAAAACCAATAGTGCCTACGAATTGCAAATTTACGAATAAGTAGGCATATGTGTTCAACTGTTCATTCATGTCACATATTATTAGACACCATCTGTTAGACATACCTATATGAATAAAAGTGTTAGGTATGTGAAAAAGGGTGAAATAAAAATATTTTTAACAAAAAAAATAAACCGACTTCTATGTCACTAAAAAGTATGAAATAATTT
>DWPV01008467.1:0-10001 GCA_018251915.1 Urbanus proteus proteus
TTCAGAGGAATCGGTCAAGCCGTTTCGGAGGAGTATGGAGACTAACATTGTGACACGAGAATTTTATATATAAGATTATAAGATTTGATTAAAGTATCAAAAACAAAACTACCCAGAACTATATATCTACTGAAAATAAAAATAATGCATGAAACTACTACTCCGTTACCATAACATAACGTATTTTTGAAAACTATTTACTTGGTGTTTGTATACGCAAATTTTCGCAACAAATAGTGCCAGGGTTAGCCGTAATGCACGCCGTGAACACGCGACTCATATGAGTCTGCGCGCCTAGTATTTATATTCACATTATGTATAAAAATCATGCAATTACGTATTATTAAACATCGTTAAGTAATATTAAAGTAATAATTTTCAAAATAAAATATTGTTTTGTTTGTAAACAAAGGATCTTGTTACAAATAGAGGTGCCTCGGTTAGATGTAATGCATTAGGCGCGAACACGCAATTCTGCAATAAGTCCGCCGCGCCCAGCACTAGATAACAATAATTATAAATCTCTGATAGCTCTTAAAGTACTTAATGTATTCATTAATACTAATAATTTTGGATCAGTTTTATCTTAATATAATAATAATAATAATAATACTCTTCATCAAACATTGACATTGATATTCTTCCTACTTAATTAAAATTTATTTGTCATTTAATTTATAACAGTTACTTTTTATAATTAATTATAAATTAAACATGATTACATTACAGTTATTTTATATTTGGCAGGAAAATTATCGATGAAAATAGGATGTAAGTAGTGATGTCATGCATTCGGACAATAAGCACATGCAAGCAGAACCCCGCGTGATAAGAAAACATACCTATGAAGAAATCTTCGCGTGAATGAATCTGTGCACAATACTTGTTTATAAAATTATAATTTATTTGTGTCTAAATTTTACCTTAGTTACCTAAGTAAAATTTTGTGATTTGTCTAGATATTTTAGGACTGTTTTAAAATCTATGAATATTTAAGATACCTAATGGAAAATTAAATCCTCAGATGTTATTAAGCTGACAAGGCTGTAAATCTAAAAGAACGTGAAACTTCACAAAATATTCGCATCCTTTATTGTGGACATAACATCATAAAGGCATCAAGAAACCATCAGAGGTGGTAACAGGTTGTCCTCAGATGTATAACGTTATAGAATGGCTCTAGTGTAATATCGTATGCACCATCATTTAAATTATTAAAAATGCTGCATTTTTGTAAGTTTACGTTTATGTTTACTTAACCTTAACCGACTGTAGTAGAGTTATTTTTTCACAATTATCTTTGTGTGTTTGTAATATTTTTAATAGATCATATTTTTTTAATTTAAGTTAGTCTTCATAGTCAAAGAGTTAGCCAATGTTTATAGATATAAATTTATCCCCGCGGTTTCATCTGCGTTAGAGAAGTAAAAATACATACATATTTAAATATTAGGGATATCCAGCTCTCCCGCGACGGTGGGCGCATGCGCATGGAGCGCACTCTAATGATTTTTTCAAAAATTAAAGAAAGTTTCGTCTTAGATGTTTAGCTATGTTCCAGTGAAAGTCCCGTCAAAATCGCTCCAGCCATTTAGAAGATTACCTCAGCCAAACATACACACAGACAATTTTTTAAATTGTATTTTTGTTATTCGAGTATACTCGTATATGTATCGTGTATACTTTGTTTTTACACAAACAGACATTTCAATTTAATTCTTTTGTATAGATGTTTATGTTTTGCGACATCATGAAAGAATGTTCGAGAATAAACGACTACCTATGTTGAGTAAGTACGCTCAGGTAACATGGGTTCTGAAAATTTGTTTATAAATTTCTATGTGTCATCTTCTTTAACGTGTTCTTTGTTCTTTAGTCTCGTGTAGTCTGTACACGTCTCTGCCTTTAAGATGTTTATTTACTTGTATTTTATTTTTCTTCTATAAGAACCTACAAAGTAAAATCTTTGAAATAGTTGTACCTAATGCATTATTTTTCTTTAGGAATGCCCAAGTGTTTCATCTTGTCTAGGATTTGAAATCCTTGAATTACAAAAAGAGATTTTTATCATCTTAGCTTAGGTGTGTTTGCAGCTTGAAAATTGTTTTAAAAACCATTTATATTGAAATTTTATTAAAAAAAAAAAACAATTTTTCATATACTGAACTTAAGAAATATGTAACGTATAGAGATATTAAAAAAACAATACGTATATGAAAGAAGTATGTATATGAAAGAAAACACTAAAATCTCTATAGCAGAAGTGTAAACCGGGAGTCACTTTAAATGCATCGGAAATTTATGTCCTGATGACAGTGTCCCTCAGGCGCCTCCCGGAGTTGCGATATTTACTTGAGTTTAACCCGAGGGCCACGAAACTATCGCTGCAAGCGTCAGCGTTGAGCGTTAAAAACATATGTCTGTGACTGATCTTAAAAAGCTACGAAAATTCGCAGTGAATTCCGGCGTTTGTTAAGATGCGCTCTAGTCGTTTTAAGTGAATGTTTTATGGCCCTCGTCTTGCTCAAGTGCTACGAAAAAATATTAAAACAATACAAAATGCTCTCAAAGGTGTGTGTAACCAATCCTTATTCGGCCAGCGCTGTGAACTTTACAGCCTTACTCCTCTAAGATAGGTCTCGTGCCCAGCAGTGGCACAGTAATGGATTAACGAAGAGACTTGACTGACTTTCAAATTTAGGACGACTTAATCTCACTATAAAAAATAAATAAAGATTCGTCCTAACCAACGATATAAACTCAGGAATTCAGAACCTTCTCAATGTTACCGCTTAGCTTCGGAAACGTTTTCGAATATGTGCGCTTCTCTATTCAAAACAGCCGTTATTCCTTGAAAATTCTTTTATGCTGTCGTAAAGGAAACGCTCCGATGGGCAACGTCGCCCCTAAACTGATATAAACATCAGACTCGAATAGTCGAGGGACTCAGTCATAGGATATACTTCCGATGCATTCAACGTTACTGTCGACGGAGCGATTTTAGTGTTTGAATAACTTTTATTTATTTTTTGTTTACAGATTATTGGTTTTATTGTGTGTTAATTTCTTGGTGGTTTTGAAAAAATAGGTTTAGCAGACAAAATAAGAGGTACGGCCTGTGATTTCAGACTTATATTAACACGGTATTGATAGATTACATGTAACGGTTTCTCTCGTTACTCATAAGTTACATATTATAATGTACGGTCCGTGTCTGACACGTTAAATGTCTGCTTGATGTATTCGTAAAAGTAACGATAGACACGCGTGCCTAAGAAATAAACTTTGACGAATTATTTTTTATTTCAACCATCAGGATTGCTTAGTCGTTTGGTACTCATAAAATAATTACTGATTCATTGGAACGAAAAGATTATGAACATTTAATTGGTTCGCTCTTCGATCCTTGTAAATAAATTCGCTACTGAAAACGCTAGAGACGTCTTTTATGCAGAGCAGTTTTTACATCACTTTTTACGTCTCTAAAGCCCTGGAGAAATATTGCTGTTTTTGTTCGTCTCTAAGTATTGAACTCGTTAGTGAAATGGAACTAATCGTCGACGTTTAAACGTATTAAGTACTGTGGCAATACTCTTGTGGAATGCTTCGGCCTCTCGCGCTGAAAGTCCAGGGTTTATATCTTTACCATCACTTTTCGATGTTACTTTGTTTTTTTGAGTAATGTATGTATGTTGTAGAAACTGACTATCAATAAGCACTTACCCAGCATAGAGTACCTAATTCTTCTCATCATCACGTGCATATTGTACTCAGTTATAAAAGCTGAAAGTTTGTGAGGATGGATGGATGGTTGGATGGATGTTTGTTACTCTATAACTTAAGAACGGCTGAATGGATATGGGTGAAATTTGGTGCAGATATAGACTGTAGTCTGGAGTAACATATAGGCTACTTTTTATCCTGGAAAAATGTGCGGTTCCCGTGGGATACATTTGTTTTGGTTTATTGCCGTGTCAATCTCGCGACTGTTTATTGATTTACTTTTCCAATGCAGGTGAAACCGCGGGGATCATCTAGTAGGTTAATAATGAAGTTCCGTCGTATCAAAATATTATACCTATACCAATAGTACAAAATCCAAAAATACATCAAAAATGCTTACGGAACAATAAAAGTCTTCATTTAAGTGTTTGCTTATTAATTTTAATGATATCCTTTTCTGAATTTTTGCCGAGCATGCCTCTTAGTACAAGTGCGCTTCTTAAAAAGGTCTAGAGGTAAAGTTCTCTTACGATAATCTCTGCGGACCCCACTTCAATCCGACGCAGAATAAACGGGGCTGCTCTTATCATTTGTTCGGGAAAGCAGGTTTATTGAAAATATTACAGATTAGTTGAATTGTTATTATACGTATTTATAAATAGCGTTTGTTATAGCTGCAACCAAATATAAAATAAAAAAAATCTATACATAATAACAAGTCTTTTGCTTTTAGAAATACGTAGCCACATGGAAAATTCAGGGTCCGTACTTAGGCAAAAAATAGATAATATATGGATGTACGAACCATTTAACAATTGTGTACATCAGGAAAATAAATATATAATACTTACATTATATGTACTTTAATATCTGATAAGATAAGATTACTGGAGAAAGGAATGGAGTCTTTAAAGAAATTTTGACATATTTGTTATATCTAGTACAAAAATATAGAAGTAGCAATTGGATACAGCAGACACAGAAATAATATGTTTTAACGTTAAGTAATGCACTGAGTTTCGTACAACCTTCGGATTCCAAAATGCATTTATTTTCACCTCGCACCGTCGCGCTATCCTGCTTGATGTCAATCCGATCTTGATAAGCTCCGAGAATTCGTTGAAGGCAACCTCCCGCTGCAAAACATTTCTGTTAAAATTATTTACCTCAGTTATAAAGGTAAGAAGTACTTCGTATATCTTATTGAGTAAAGCATGAATTTTCGTTCCCTCATAAAGTGAAAAGGTATAATATTCAATGTTTAACTTAGTTTTTAAAGAGGTACTATTAAAATTAATTGCATAACTATTAGCGTTGACCAGAAATCACTTAGACTACCTTAGACGACTCATTAAGACTACCTCAAATATATTTAACTTAACTTAAATATAACTATGTAACAGTGCGTTCCATAGCAATTATGAGTAGCAATGTAATTGATCCTCTTTCTTGTACCTATATTCTAAACTAAACAATGCAAAAAAAAGAAACATTTTAAACTTTTCAACAAAAGTTTAATATTTCATGCCTTAGATAACATTAATATAGAAGAGCTCAAAGCGATATGATATATTTAGGACAATATTGAATTATTTATTTGTGAAAAGGCATTGAATAGAGAGTTTCGGCAGCCATTGACTGCATACTTATGACTTTTGACTGATGGCTCGCTTTTGTGTGCAAAATTTGGTATTCTTCTCAAATGATCTGTATCACCCTCAGTTTCATATTTCTTTTTTCCATCCTTTGTGTAGTTTCTCACGTAATTACTATGAAATATCCTGTTACAAGCGTGTGAAGAGACACTTTGATCAGAATAATTAATTAGAAGTTCACCGATGCTTTTATACGATCGCCAAAGTAAAATATTCTTGTAAGGCATTATTTTAAAAACATTATGCATTTGCCAGAATGGATATTAAAAATAGCCGTAAACATGTATTATTCTCTTGTAATAATGTTACCTATACAGCAATAATAGTGTACTCTTAACTACTGCGGGAGGATCAACACTAAGCTACTGCAGGCCCCATTTACGTAATGAACCGTCAATCACGTTATCTTCAAAGGGAATAGATGATATAACGGACTTTACTGCATTCTGTTCAAGAACTTTTCTATTGATGATGATTTACAAATAATGCACAAAATTATACTCATGAATTTGAACAGATTTTTCAGATTCAGAAAATTTTATAATAGTTACATGAAGTATTAAAGGAGTATGGCGTCAAGTAGCTATTTTCGTCCATGGAGATCTATATTAACTACCTGCAAATAAAAGTAGAATCCTGCTTGTGTTTGACCATAGATCCATTTATAACTGAGCATCGAGTTAGATGACCTCGCATGACTCTTGCTTACTTATATTAAAATTATTAGTACACAATAGAATCAATAGCCCTTAAATATGCTGCTATTAGACAGGTATAGTGATGGTCTGATGGTGCCTCTTTAGCTGAGCCACTTTTAGATATTGATGTAATAAAAATATCTCATAAGCATTCATCACTTAAAATAAATATTCCAAGTCTCCGATTACGTTAATACATTTCTTGGTACCTTTTAAAAAAATCAAAACCTTTTTATTTTAAAAAAGATAGATGCAAACACGCGTGTAAATCTGACTGGAGAGTTTAATATTTATGAAACTAAAGGAGCTTACCCTTCGCCGAGCACTTGTTTTTACAGTAAAGCACAAGTGGTTTCCCTTCGTTTAAACATTCAATTGAATTCATTTTATTCTTCTGTAGGATTTCGGATTGAAAAAATGTAAGTAAACTTTGATATTGTTATAAATTGGAGTGTAGATGAATTATCATGTATTATTTATAATATTATACTGGCTGATCCCTGCGGTTTCACCTGCGTTAAAAAAGTAAAAGGAACACATATCTAAACAAAGGTAACATCCCGCTCTCCCGCGACGGCAATCGCATGCGCGTGACACGCGCGCTAATGCTTTTTTCCAAAATTAAAGTATGTTACGCCTTAGACTACCCGTCAAAATCGGTCCAACCATTTAGAAGTTTACCTCAGCCAAACAGACAGACAGACAGACAGACAGACAAAAAAATTTTCAATTGTATTTTCGTTATAGGATCGTGAATACTTTCATACGCATTGAGTAAAAAATGTTATTTTGAAATAACCAATTATTTGTATAGATTGTAATCAAATTTTCTTTACAAGTATATAGATATTTTAAAATATAGTTTAAGGTATCATAGACGTCGGAGTATTATAATTTATTAAAGCTAAAATCGCTAAAATTAAATAAGAAACTCGAAGATAAAGCAGTAAATAGCAGCTACATCTTATCGTACCTTTTCATAAAAACATTTCGCAATCCATCTTTCCATACGAAAGCAACTCCCATACGTAAAAAGTACGCATTGAATTGAAAACCTTTCTATAGTCAAAACCTTTCATTTCCATTTTACAGTTGAAACAATTCATCTTTTGAGCAAGAAAAAAATTGTTCGAATTTGAAAGCCTGAGAATACGAAAGTAATCTAGCGAACGCGTGTGAATGCATGCAGGTGTATCGCTTTACTTTTTATTTTGGCTTCGGGGTATGCCAGTATTGTAGTCTGTTAAATTGTGTACAAATCTATAGAATGCTTTCTTATATGTTAATATACCTACGCATATTTCGAAGGTTTGTTTTGTATAATCATGTAGTTTATCGTGCATCGTGTACCGTAATTTAACGAAAAACATTTTTCAAAATTCATCAAAATTTAAAATAAAAATATTGAATATTAAATGATCTACTACTGTTCAAATATGGACTAATGTCGTAGTCGTAGTTATAGCAAACTAGCTGATACCCGCGGTTTCACCCGCGTTAAAAATGTAAAAATGAATACTTATGTAAACATAGGTAATATCCCGCGCTCCCGCGATGGGACCCGCATGCGCGTGGCGCGCGCGCTGATGCTTTTTTCGAATATTATCGAATATTAAAGTAGGATATGTTCTTTCATTCCTAATAAAGTGTCTAAATACAAAGTTTCACTGGTCTATCTTCAAAAATTACGATTTTCCTGCTTTAAACTGTTGTTTAAACTGCTTACTATCAACTTAGTCTACCATTTTATTAAAAACCAAGATATTTTTCGGACACGTTTAACACACTCTAATAATCGTATTTCAAAAATACATTATTTCATTCAACACATCCATCAGCCATTTAGATCCACAGCTGGATACTCCCCTAATTAGCGCTCGCCCAACTGATCCAGTGTCCCCGAATCCAGTGGTATTACGTTGTCATTTTTAGGTCATCAGTCCACCTCGTCGAACGGCGGTCTGTATCTCCTTTTATCTAAACGTGGTCACTTCTACAATATTACTTTTGATATAACTATTAGCTATATTTCTATAACTACTAACTATCTATACAAATAAATAAAATTGAAGTGTCTGTTTGTGTTTCAAAATAACAATTTCTTACTCATTGCACATAAAGACACGATGCCTATAACAAAATGAATTTAAAAAAAATTGTCCGTCTGTCTGTTTGTTTTAAGTAATCTTCCAAATGGCTGGACCGATTTTGATGGGACTTTCACTGAAATATAGCTGACGGTCTAAGGTGTAACATAGGGTACTTTAATTTTTGAAAAAAACATTTACGCGCACTTCACGCGTATGCGGGCCCTCTCACAGGAGAGCAGGATTTCAGTTCTGTTTAAATATGTATTCCTTTTTACTTTTAAACGCGGGTGAAACCACGGGTATCAGCTAGTATTTCTGTATAACAATTTACTCAAATGAAAATTGTTATCCTATACGATGGATGGTGAAATAATTTAACATCAGCTTTTTAATTAGAAATTCCATTAAAATTGTGAAAATAATCCTCCTTTGTAGCAAACCGCACCTTAGGCAGTTCGCAATAAATATATGTCATATCCACATGTCCAGTAAACAAATCTACTGACCGAATCGTTCTATGACCGAGCGGACCACAAAATTCAATTACGTTGCAGACAAAATAAAAACATTTCGGTCTGTATCGTATCGTTGATTTGTTCCAGTTTGTTTCGCTGTGGTCCACTCGTACCTTTATGGTTGACATATGCTGCCATGCTACATCACTTTGAACGTGCGTTTGGTATTGAAATCTCTGGCTTTGTTTGTTTGGCTTTACTTGAAACTAGGCTTTACTTTGGGCAAATATATGACAAATGGATTGGATGATATTTTTTACCGTAACAATGTCGTCAAAATGGTACGTTACTTACATTTTGTTATGTTTTCGTTTTGTTGCGTGCTTTATGGTTTTTTATCATGGTTCGGTAAGCATGTGTATGGCACAAAACGTGAACTTTTAAAACCGCGCAGATTTTATTTCAAGGGCAGTAAAGTGTTGGTGATGGTATAGCATTTTAAAAGTTCATAGATGATATTTGGAGTCCTATCTAGAAACACGGTCTCGTTTCAAAGCCAATGTTTTATTAATAACATAAACCTGTTTTAGAATTTGTAAATAATTTACGCGTTGACACGAAACTAATCGATAGTATATTTTTATATATCACGGAAATAGCACATGAGCATACAGTTCACTTGATGGTAAGTGGCCACTGCCGCCCATGGATATTTGTAATTAACCCCAGATAAGATCATAGTCCTACTTGAGGTCGGCCACACATGCGTTGCTACTACTGAGGACAAGGTTGGAACGCCTCGGATAAGTATGTCTCCCTTACCACCGCAAAAATAGGTGTGGCGGTGGTGGCGCCGGAGTCGAACCACAAAGGGCTCTACCACTTTTCAAATACAATCTAATGACTTTCATCAAAAAAGTGTTTTTTTTTCATAATGTGCTTAATTTCCGGTCTTAGTTGTTATCTGAAGAAATTCCTTTCAGCATTTTCACGACTTACAGTTTCAGATTTGGCCATTCAAACACAGTTGAGAAAATCATCTGGCATATAAAGTTTAATTAAATGCTTAATCAGTCAAATCAATCACTGACAAAGATATAAAATTGTATCGTCACTTATAAATGAGAGGCGCCAGTTATGTTTGATTGACTTCAGGAAATTAACGCTCAGTAGATATGATGTTACGTTAATCAACTTACATTATATTTGACGAGGGATGTCCTCGGCTGCTTCGTAATTTTAATGAAATTGCGAGCTAGTAGTCAATATTCATAATATTTAATATACATGTATTTAATCTATACAAATAAATAAAATTGAAGTGTCTGTTTGTGATTTCAAGATAGAAATTTTTTACTCAATGCATATGAAAGTATACAC
>DWPV01008468.1:0-10001 GCA_018251915.1 Urbanus proteus proteus
GAATCCTAGTGTGGGGCTATGAGTATGAAGCGTTTTTTTATTTATTTAATCAAAATACAAAAATAACATACACATATTAATTTTATTTTAACAGCAGGAATATACGCTACCGCTGTCAGTCCTTCATACTCCGTGTCCCCATGCGACACAAGTCGTGCGCGCGTGCACGAAGCGCGTAACATATGCAAAACGTGCTCACTTAGCCCCACCAGTCCTTAAACAACGTAAGCCCTAAAATAGGTATTAAATACTCGCATAAGGTTAAGCTTACTGAAATTAATGCTTTTTAGGGTTGCAATTCATGCAAACATTAATAATTTAAAATAATTGTAAGCGGAGCTATTTAGTTTATTTATTATTTTATTTCATCATTATTGTAGGAGACAAAAAAATATATAAATACACATTATTTAAACCAAAGATTATTAATTGTGACATCATCATAACCTTTAGTTAATGTACCTTACTTATTTTTGTTGACAACTGGGAACACTTCAAACGGTAGACGACGAGGTAGGTACGTTCTTCCCGGACCGCTGGATAGACGACTGGAGATCCCACCCGCCCACAACCCAGGAAGCCCCTTTTAGTCGCCCTTTCGACAGGCGACATTCCCGGTATTCTGGTTCTGGTAGCCCATTCTGGTCCCGAGATTCCAGGGACAAACGATGTAAGCATAACATAACACCAGTTGCGATTATGCGATCTACTTCAAGGATATTAACACAGATTTTATGTTTGTGCATTAAGGCACCGTCCTGGTATTCATAAAAGAAGAAAGTTTACAAAGTAAGAAATGTGTTCGTTGAGTGCACTTAACGGAGTGTTCCTCATATCGCTTTGATTGCTAACACACAAATATTATAGCCACTATAGGTACGTTGACATATTTATGTTTTGAAACAGTCCTAATGCTACATCGCGATGCATCTTAATAGTTCTGAAAACGACGTGAAAAAAAACGTTGAAAGTAAAAAGAGAAATCTTCCTACTTTTGTCTATTTATAGTTAAAATTGTATCATACGTTTACATAGTGAATGCAGATTCAGAAAGTGACAAAAATATTTTAAAAATTCAGATATATTTTCTAAAAAATAATATTTCCTAGATTAAATAATCTGATCTTTGGTAATTTGACATGTATGTATAAGAATTATCACTTCCTACTATCCTATTATTATCCCAATTTTTTCATAAGTACGTAATTGCTCGGTCAATCTGGCCTTTAAAATATCGTGTAGATCTTAAAATATACCATTTTACAAATGTAAAAAGCTGCACCTCAATCCTAATGAACCGAAAACAGAAACAATCGGAAGTGAACCCCGAACCTATTCATGTGTGACTTCCCATTGAGTAGGTGTGTTCAATTTGTTATTATCCTGTATGCTTCAAAGATTTTGACGAGAGTTACGAAATAAAACTTTGGGTAGTTTTGTCTCGTTGGAATTTCATCTTATGCTTTGATATCTATCTTTACAATCAATCTATGTTTAGGCTTACAAAAAAATATGGCCAAAAAACGTATTTTGCTATAAAGCAGGTTAATTAATACTTTTTTCTCGCGTCCTCTTATTTTTAACATTTAATTGTGTGCCGGATGACTTCATGACTTCAGACTTAATCTTTACTATAGTGTCATTCGTCGCTGTACGCAACGTGGAGTTCACGTTGTCATTCCGGCAAGAGTTCACAATTCAAAATCAATTAATTCAAATTCAATTAATTCTTGTCTAATAATTCTGTCGTATTTTAACGGACTTCAAAAAGGGTTCAAAGTTCAAAACGAAGTCCTCAATTGTAGTGATTCGCCGTAGTTGAGCCACGGTGAGCTTGACCATCTTTGTACAAGTGTCCTATGCGGTATTTTAACGTAAGGTTAGCAGTAAACCTGTCAAAGTAACCAAAGAACACGGTAACGCGGAACAAGCGACAAGAAATACAAGCGGTGAAGACATGAATAATAGAAACGGGAGAAATGTTTGCTAGTGAATTCTGCGTGATATCGCGTTGCAAATATATTTGACCATCGATACCATCGGCATCGGACCCTGAGGTTAATTACTTGCGTACACACATTTATTAAACGGACGAATAATTACTGATTTTTTGAGATGCTATAATCTGTTTATTTTTACCATTTTAACCGGTTATTCGGATAATCGGTACATCGGTTAATCTTGCAAATAAAATGTTGCATTTGGAGCAAAACCAATATCTATATATTTTTTTTAAATTTTCGTCTATTTGTGTGCTTTAAAGCACATCCAACCTAAATCACTGCATTAAAATCAGTAATTAAATTTACCATTGGTAAATTAAATTCAGTATTTTTAGCGAAGGACTGAAAATAAATACATATAGATCTAGGGTTCATATCTTGAGATAAAATTAAGCTATCGGTTCTTAAAGGTTGGAGTGACCACTTTCTATCAGGTGATTGCATGTTTGTGTGTGACTTCGATGTAATAAAAAAAGAAATCAAAATTTACACATACTTACACACAAGTCGATAGCTCCCAAGAATAGTTTATATTATATGTCCAAAAAGTCAGTTTTACAGGAGAGTAGTTATACTTTAATATCTATTACTAGCTGATCCCCGAGGTTTCACCCGCGTTAAAAAAGTAAAAAATATGTTACGCCTTACACCTTCAGTTATCTTTCAGTGAAAGTCCCGTTAAAATCGGTCCAGTCGTTTAGAAGATTAGCTCAGCCAAACAGACAGACAGACAGGTGATATATTTTTAATTGCATTTTCGTTATAGGTATCGCGTATACTTTTGTATACATTGAGTAAAAAAAATATTTTAAAATCACAATTAAAGACACTTAACAGTCTTATAAGTAGATGTAACCACTGCAATATTATGGGTTACTCCAACGCAATTTATAAAGTAGTGCAATTCTCAGCACCTATTCAAATTGGAACTAAAGTAAAAGCGATACTCCAGGGACATTTGATACCGGAGCACACGTTCCACGCAGCCACTGGGACAGGGGGCTCATTGTTCATTCTAATCGACTCGACGCCTAAATGCAAATAGTATGCCCTATGAAAGACTTCTTTTATACGACCATATGCGCTGCGTAAAGGTACTTCATAGCCTGAATTGAATTGATAGTAGGCGATGCAATGCGAGCTTTATTAAGGCTCACGTATCAAATAAAATCAAGTTTAAATAGAGTTATACCTATTGATATTTTATGAACTTCAGTACCTACAATATTTTCATTTTACACTTACCATCGTTTTTCTAAGACTAATCAATTTTAATATTCTAAAAATCGGTATGATTTTATGAGTAAAATTTGTATTTACTTATCTAGAAAAAAAATGTTCCAAATCAAATCAATCCAAATAAATACTCAAATCCAAAAAATCCAACTCAACACGTTCTAAATAACTCGAACGCGAAATCTTTGTTCCGTCTCCGAAATTACTTTACAATTACCAAGGCTGCCATCATTATTACCATTTTATAAATACCACTCGCGACCAACTCGACCGAGAAAATTGAACTTTATAGTCATTGGAGATACACTCGATCGCTTGTATTTTGTTCTTCGAAGCCCAAGCGAGGGTTCCAAATGCAGTGGTAGAATGCAGTGCCAAAAGTCACCAGTTTAATCGGATCTAGTTGAATCCGCACGTTTCCTTTGACTTTATAAGCTTGTGAACGTTGAGAGTGTCAGAGTACATTGGTAGCAATTTGCAAGATGGCTCGACAATAATTAGCGCCCGAACCCGTCGCGTGGACGACATTCCATTCCGAATAAGGTTTATTCGCTTATATCCCCGCACGGGTCCTACTCCACGCCTTTAGCCTTTAACACCCTAACGATAAGATCTAATTCGTTCATGAAAGAACGTAGCCCAATTGCAATAACTTTAAGATTACGTAAAGTGATTAATCGCCCTGTAACTAACAAGAAACAAACTGCCGTTTAATTACCGTTCACGCTTCAATAGATATCTTTGAACGACTAGCTAGCTAATCCCCGAGGTTTCACCCGCGGTAAAGAAGTAAAAAAGCGTACAAATTTAAACAATAGTGATCCCCGACTCTCCTGCGACGGCGGCCGCATGAGAGTGGCGTGCGCCCTAATTATTTTATGAAAAATAAAACTAGCCTTTGGGTATTAAGTTACGCCTTAGACCTTCATCTTTCAGTGAAGGCCCCGACAAAATCGGTCCAGTCGTTTAGAATATTACTTCAGACAAAAAGACAGAGAGACAGTCAGAAAAATCTTTTATAGGTATCGTGAATACTTTCATATGCATTGAGTAAAACTTGTTATATTGAAATCAGGAACAGTTCAACATATTTATATGTATAGAATTATTGCAGATTCACTAAGTAGGTTCTGCTTTAGTAACGTAAGTTGCCTAATTGCCTGGCTAAATTCAGTTGATTAAATACTAGTTTTGTTTTTTCAGTTTTTTTAAATTTATTACGTTCTGTATTTTTTTTTTTGTGAAATTCCAATATGGTTCTATGGTCTCAGAAATTAGCCCATATAGACCAGACAAGTCAAAAATGTATGTTTTTTATATGTCTCTTGATGTACCTAAAACCTATTTGAACATTTCTCATAATTTATTTTTTCGATAGTCTTTATAAAATTTTAAAGTTTAAACATATGAAAATTATCAATTAAATGTAGGTATTAGGTATCTCTCATGTTTTAATTTATGGTTAACTATATTGTGTCTTAAGTCCCTAACATGGAAGGAGAAAGTTAAACCTTCAAGTTAAGATTGAGTTACTGTTATTGTAAATAGGTCTTTACTCCTACATGACGTACAGCCACCGAAAACCAGCAAAGACGAGTGGCCATCAATCACGAACACGTGCGTGGTAGCGACCGTCATTACCGTGCCAGTTTGTACGGGCGGCCGCTTGCCATCATGCTCGTAAGATTTTATGTTTGGTATAAACTTACCGGACACATTAATTAATAATTACTTACACATTTTTTAGATTAATAAAATACTTCTTTACCTATAACCTTTCATTGCCATAAAAGATACTAATTCTAAGGGTAGAAAATAAGTTTCATACCTACAACCTACGAACGGCCTCTTCATGATAGTTTAAAAACGTCTTCACCCAAACTTCCTTGACACCTACGTCTTATTGAAATAAACTTATAATACTAACATGTTACAAATTGGTGTAACGAGCCCAACGAATATTTTTATTGACTAAAGATGAATCAGCCAACGGGCTTTCAGGAGAGAGGCTGTCGGGATCCGCTAATCCCTCGCATGTCATTGCATCTGTTTAAATATGCCCGCGGGTCATTCCGGCCCCCGTAAATCACTACCGGTAGTTCTTCCACGTAATCTACTTAACTGGTTTGGGTGTACGAAATAATCTTACATCTCGGATTTTTTAATTTGGAGTTTAAGAGATGTTTGGAAATACTGTTAGAAGAAAATAATACGCAAGGCTTAATTCAACTGTTTTGATAACATGAATTGTATACCTGGTGGTTTGAATTTAGATTTTTTGTAAAATTCCTGGTAAAACATCTGCATATTAGGGACTAACTATTGCTTTGATGATGATATCATCGTGAGAATAACCAGAATAATAAACAACGGCGGTGGACCATGGACTAACCAATTCTACTCTAACAGCAATGGAAAAGCCATGAGTAGATAATTAGGGCACACTCACTAGACAGGAATCCCCAGCTGCCAAAACAGCAGAAGAAATATGAAAAAATTCCAAGAATTGTACTCGTACCTACATATAAAGCAAAGGAACTTGTTTAGCTTTTATGTACAGTCAACAAAAAGGTTGATATGTAGTGTATGTACGTGATCCATCAGCCCGCGACAGAAAAACGAGTCGAGACGAGCTGCAGACACTTGGATTACTATTTTAGTGATACACTTAAGCAAGGCAATTAACTCTATAGATAAATAGTTAACTGTTCGCTCGTAATTAAAGGATAAAACATACGCTACATAAACAGTTAACACCATAATTTTGTAATCACCTCTATTAGTAGGTAATAACTTGTTTAGAAGTTTCTTCTACAATTTCCTAATTATTCTACTATAAGAAGTTATAAAGCAAAAGGGACCGCTGATCTAAAACCAAGTGGAGTTTAATATTTTTACCCTTAGATTTGAGGTCTACTGTTAGACATAGGTCCTTTAAAGCATGGGCTTCATCGTAAGGCCACGTGTATTAGATGTCTGTTTAATCTGCAGGGATTGAATCATGTGTATCGATTTATATTAAGTCTTATGTACCTTGTATAATGATTAGAATCAAAAGACTAAGATACATAATATGTTGTTAGTTAAGAACATTCATGAACAGCAGTGATCACTGACCATCGAGCAGTCCGAGCACATTGTGCCACAACTCTAATAAAAACATATATGTATGTTAAACGAGAACATTTTCAAACTCATTAAATCGAATGACTAAAGATGAACCGCCGTGATCACGAGATAATAAACCAGAAATAAATAAATACAGATAGCTAATGGAAGCAATTAATTGGATATGAATTTAACTTGCCAACCAAGCGTTATGGAGTCACACGAGTAGGTATAACTTAAGCGGAACATAGGTATCTACATACAAAAAGCGGAAATTTTGTAAGAATTTTAATTCCTGTTCCAAGCGAAAATCCTGGAAGACCCACAGACTTTTTAGATCGTAAAAGAATGGAACAATTTTTATTTCTTGACAAGAATTAAGATAAGATTATTTCTTTATAACATTCGTTTATTTGCCTTTTTGACACGATGAGTTTTTTCATCTACATTATTATGAAACATGTCACCCTGTTATTGCTTAACGTATTTTGCTTATGCCAACTCATCGTGACTACATTTTCGGTTTGATATAAATTAGTTTATTATAACAAATTCGTATCGAAGTAATTTAAGATGTAAAAATATACAAAACATGTTTTGAAACATTAAATTTAGCATACCTATCTTTTGAGATAAAAGAGCACTGTACTACAAACAACCTTTTATCTGAGTTACTTCAATTAAAGCCTCTGAACACATTTTATTAATACGCTCATAATACGCTCTTAACGGTGTTTAGAGATAACTGAGCCTATTTTACGGACATTTTGAGTATGATTAACACTTAACTGTAATAAACTAGTTTGGACCCAAATTTCACTTTAGATCGTTTAGAAAATTACGTGCTCAAAATTTACGTTTTTACTTTTAATATTTGTAGTGTGTATTTTACTCCATAGTCAATTTTACCTAGTAAAGTAGGTGCCTACCTATGTAGACAAGCTATGGAATTTATTACCTAAGTGGGGGACGTAGGTTTTGGTTCATCAGATTAAGCAATAATACAAGGTGTGATTGGTTCGCCAAAATAAACTCCTTCGATTTCCGGCTAGGGAAATGAAACTTTTTAAAAAACTATTTTTTTATTCATTCTTTGATTTTGAACATTTTGAATGTCACTTCAATGTTAT
The DNA here is from genome assembly GCA_018251915.1 of Urbanus proteus proteus. NCBI lineage: Eukaryota > Metazoa > Arthropoda > Insecta > Lepidoptera > Hesperiidae > Urbanus > Urbanus proteus. Next base: position 7,478 of record DWPV01008468.1, read on the forward strand.
TGATTCTGAGGCGGTACGAAGTTCGCCGGGTCAGCTAGTTTTATATAAATGACGTATTAATAAGACCAAACGTGCGATATATTATAGTAAAAAATAGCGTGAACTAATTTTATATAATCCGTCTCTTATCAATCTTATGATGGCTGGGAATTCTTAGGAACGAACGAGCTCTTACGTAAAACAAACCTAGACAGTATGGAGTCAAAAAGATTCATATTTGTAAATTCATATTTCTAGTTAAGTTGCTTCAGACATCTGTAGGTCCGTAGACTTTTTAAACTCCGCAACTGACTATATTGCGATTTTTATCAATATAGTGACTTAAGAGAAAGATCTATAAATGTGTAACTAGCGACCCATCCCGGTTCGTAGGGATACAATGTAGATACCTACTAATGTATAATTATAGTTTACGCGTTATATGCCAGTCGGGGCTTATTTCCGCCTTATAACAGCAGAGTTAAGCACTGCTGTGTTCTGGTCTGACGGGTGTGGTAAGGGAGGCATACTTATCCGAGGCGTTCCAGCTCAATCCTCAGGAGTAGCAACGCATCCGTGGTCAACCTTAGGATCTTGATCTTATCTGGTGTTGATATCAGATGTCCTTGGACGGCAGTGGCCACTTACGGTCAGGTGGAGCATGCTCATTTGCTCCTACGATCATACAAAATAGTCCTAAACAAAAGCTAAAGTACGATGTTCGTTGCAGTGAGGATGCGCGCACGCTCGAGGCGACGCCGGTGAGCAGCGGCGTCGTCGAGGCGCGCGAGCGGTGCGCGTGCGCCGCGTGGCCGCCGCGCCGCCCGGCCGCGCCGCACGAGATACTGCGCCCTAAACCGCGCAGGTACTGCTTCATGGTATATCCAATACATTCAAATATCCCGACAACCAAACTGCCAAATATTTGACCACCCGCGTTACCAGCGGTCTGACACACAGTAGGTTCCGGGTTCGATTCCCGGGCACATAGATATCGGAACGATGGATTTAGATTTCTGATCTAGGTCTGGGTGTTTTTGTATTCATCTATTCGGTGTCCATGGCACCCACGACACAGGAAAAAATACTGGGGGGCTATGATAGTAGAAAGCGTTTTAAGTTTTAAGTAAGCGTTTCAATATTCTGAAGGAAGAACACCAAATGTTGGGTTTCCAACTCACAGTGGGTAGAATTACAAAACCACAAACCTGTATAATCCTTCCGCTAAGAGTCCCGTAACACTAGAATTCACGGTCAATTATTCTCATTTAATTAGTATTATCTTTTTTTTTTGTTCTTTTGTATCTTGCTAGTAAAGTGTAAAACGTCGTCGAAATTTGATTATATTCTCAGCGGTTAATAAATTGCAATACCGCGTAAATTATATTATCCATAATGGAGAAATAAGTGACATTCTGATAAGAAACTATGATTAAAACAATTCTATAGATGTAGGATGGGTTAAACTGTATAGGAGTTGGTAGGTACCCCAGAACATATCATTTGTCATAATTGTTCCCAGCAAACGGGCTTACTTACTACGACGTTGAATTTATTCTACAGAATTTTCTTTATTGTCCAAATATATACATGGGTAATCATCTCACAAATCAAATTAAATGTTGGAATGCAAATGGTCCAATCAATGTGTAAGCGGATGGTCATATAGGTCATTGTGACCCGTTAGGGTGTCGCGACAGGCAGTGCCCGCGGGTCGAAGGACCTCAACTGGCACTGCGATTTAGGACAATAACAGTGAGCCGCTTGTTTGGTTATATGCATAACTGTTTCTGTTATAATATTTACCAACTCTTGACGAACCCCGTGGCGGAGCGGTCACCATACCAATGTGTCGCGCAGTGGGTCCCGGGTTCGATCCCCGGCCAGACAGATTATCTGAATTATGAATTTAGATTTCTGTTCAGGGTCTGGGTGTTTGTGTATTTATCTTTGTGTATCCATGGCACCCACGACACAGGACAAAATCCTACCGTGGAGTGTAGAGTCCTACTGTGAGTGTAGAGTCTTTTTAAAAAACCACTATATCGCGACTTCATCCAGTTGCAAATGGCTAGATAAAGATAAAGATAGATTATGATCTGGAATAACATATAGGGTACTTTATTTTGGAAAAAAGCATTAGCGCGCGCGCCACACTCTTGCAGCCGCCGTCGCGAGAGAGTGGGGCGATACCAATGTTTTGATTATGTATTCCTTTTTACTTCTTTAACGCGGGTGACACCGCGGGGATCAACTAGTGTGGATAAAATTGAAAGTGTATTCGAGAATTAACAAGCTGATGTGGACAATGTGGGCACAGGTTGATGAATCACCGTAATAGATGATAATTTCATTGACTAGGAACGTAAGTAAACTCTGAAAAAGTGCAAGAATATAAAAAATGGAAAGAATGTTTCACAAAAATCTTATAGATCAGTGTTTCACTTGAAATCCTAAAATTAACTGCGCTTAGCCAGGTGCACTGCAGGATATGATAATGTTTCATTCACAGAACAGTAAAATTTCATTATTGAGCAATCCCCGC
>DWPV01008469.1:0-10001 GCA_018251915.1 Urbanus proteus proteus
GTAGGTACATGAATACTTAAACATAAATGTTCTTATACAACGTTCACGGAAGTAAAAATAGCACAATTATCTTTTTTTTATCGGGAGTCACCTTGGGACCTCATAATATTCATATGCTAACATATTAGGACCTCAAAACATAGAAACTAATTTACCTACTGAACCTGCTAGTTACGATAAGAACTCCAACAAGAAAGATCTTTTTGTGGGTCCTGATGTTCTCAACTTAAGAATGTTATCGCTTAGTATTTTTGCGAAGATCATGCAAGATCAAATTTTTGAGATAATTATTTTTATTAACAAAACACTCTGCGATTTCATAATGGTCCATTCTATCTTTTATTTCCAAGTACATGTTATCCATAGGACATACTTCATTTAGAACTTCATAGAAATCTCTAGACTGTTTTTTAAACGTTGAACTGTCTTTTTCTGCGGCGATAATGTAAAAACGTACTTCGGAATGTTCAAGATGAGAAAAAGAACCGTAAATTGGTGACATTGATATGGCATCTAGTTTTTCCAGCTGGATCGTGTCGTTTGCAGATGTTTCACAGAAGCTCCGTAGATCGTAGATCCCTGAGATGAGAAAGACCCCTTGCAATCCTTTGATGGTGTCGCAGACTTCGAAGTTGGCTAGAACTTTGGCAATCAGATGTGCACCGGCACAGTGGCCAGCTAAATATACTCCACTGAAAATAGAAAAAAAAAATCTATAAAGTTGATTGTGTGGCAATTTTTTTTTTGTGGCGATAGCGCCTGTACGCGTACATTATTTCACTTTCATTAGGTATGTAGTAGTATTTCTCGTTATACTGATGTAGTTTGAAGAGTATAATGAGGCAGAGATTTTGAACATTTATGCTTTTCTTTAAAATAACAAAATATATAAAAATATAGCACCAAGAGTCCAAGACTCTGCTTGAGCTTAAAGCTGCCTATTGAAATATATCATCACTAAAATCAGATAGATCAGTTGCATGACGGTTTATTATTTTTAATCATAAAAAACATGTCGAAGTCGCAATTTGTAAATGCCAAATATTATTATAAATATGCAGTCGAATGAAGGGAAATGGTCTTTATTTTTATTTCTACCTGTTTATTAATATTTCAAGTTCTACTTAGCTCTATGAGGACATAATATTCCTCAGGCTAGGTAAGGTAAATAAAATGTTCGATCCTAAAAAAATTGCTTTTTTGTCATGAAAATTATGAGTATGAACTAAATATTTTAAAATGGTGAATTTTGAAAAAAGTCATTTATCTTACTAATAGATACCTAGTTTATTTACATATAAGGTGTGTAAAGGATGATAATATGTACGTACCTTGATCCCATTTTCTCTGCATATTTTAGCGTAAAACTGATAGCATTTTCCGCTTGATACACGATATCAGATAACGTTACTTTTCTGTCTTTATCATAACCGACCACAATGGTCTTGATGCCAGCTCGATGAAGAGAGATAGCTGGAAATCGGGCTATATCCTTCGACAACTCTTTCCAGTAGCCACCGTGGAAGTATACCAGAATTGGTGCATCTGCAACAATGTTTATTATGTAAATTGTAAATGCAGAAGAGAAAATTACGTTTACTATTATTAGCATTTGGAAAATGAAAACGCCTCTTCTAGCAGAATCAGTTTGTGCCGACTGGAGTATAAGAGCTGTAGGCCGTGGTAACGGGCGACAATAAGCCAAATGCAAAAAATATTTTCCAGAAATAATTAAATCTTAATTTCATATCTTTATTTGCCAGAAAAGATGACTTTTGAAAATTGGCATTAGGCATTAAAATTAGTAAAACCTGGTATTTAATAAAAGATCACAAAATATTTACATAAAATTCATCTATTTCGTTTTACAGTTTTTATTTAAACAAACTGCTATCAATTTTAAATTAAAAACAGAATACACTTGAAACTGTACCGGAATGCACACCTAAATACGTATTTTGTTTGTTGTTAAGATAGTGTCTAACTGACTGTGGTATCTTACTCCGAATTTACTTTGCATGACCTAATAATACGAAACATATATGGATATACATGTACTCAACTAATGTAAAGCAAAAAAATGTAAAAGTGATAATAAAATTGTTATCAGTTGAGTCGCGTATTTTTACACGATGTTGACAAAATAAGATAGCAATATTTATTTGATACGGGTATAATATCCTGTCAAGGAAACTAAGCACACACTTTCCTACGCAATTACTTATTTTTAGGTTTATTTGTTTGGACATAAGCGGATAGCTTATGACATAACGTTAACATGAAGATTCCGATTTGGTATAAGGTGGTTCGACTTCGGCGGCACCACTGCTACATCTGCCTTATAACAGGAGCGTTAAACGTTCTGATATGAAGGGTATGATAAGGGAGACATACTTATCTGAGGAGTTCCAGCTCAGTCCTCAGGTCCTCAACGCATGTGTGTTCAACCTCAGGTAGGGCTTTGATTATATCTGTTGATTACAGATGTACATGGGCGGCAGTGGCCACTTGCTTTGACTGCATGCTCGTTTGCTACTTCGATCATATAAAACAAGTTTATCCTTATGATTATAAATGATCTTCAACCCATTATTGTCCCACTGGAGGACGGGTCTTCTCCCAGACTAGTTTTAGGCCATATTAGTCCACTGTGCTGGACAAAATAGAATTCGTAGACTATTTAAAATGCTTAATTAGAATTATAATTGAGGTCGTTTAAAACATTAAGTGAAACAGGTTGTATAAATGCAACATGATATAATTTTATTTGGAAAAATTCTGTCTCATAAATATTTAGACAAATCACGACGATTTTTTATGACAGCATTAATTGCGCGTGTAATATACATACATAATACATAAGGTTTTAATTCTTGACAGGGATGAATGTTTCTGTATAAATTGACGTAAAAGTAAATGTCAAATGTTTTAAAATAATTTTATAGTTAAACGACTGTCAGATATCATAAATCATATTAATTTTATTATGGTGAAACATTTCGTGATTCAATCGATATTTAGACAAATCAAGACGACTTGTCATGGCGGTAATAATTGCGCGTGAATAATTATTTATTAAAAATACATAAGGACTTCATTCCTGACAGGGACAAATGATTTTGTATAAAATTTAAATAAGTAGAACTAAATGCCGAGTGTTTAAAAATAATTTTATAGTTAAACGACTGTCAGAAATCATAAATCATATTAATTGTGGTGAAACATTCTGTAATTTAATTAAGTCGTTGGCCTTTGCCATGTTGCCACTACCCGGTAACTTAACTTTTTCTTAAAGTTCCTTTTAGCAGCAGTCAGCTGCTGGTTAAATGTTTGATTAGATTTTCTTTTTTTTAATTTAAGTTTGGTTATCTACTTTCTACGTATGTATGTAGTAGTATGTATATCATACGAATACTCGTACCTATATCACTCTATATTAATTACTCGTATATCAATTTCATTCACTTATAGTACCTAAGTACTTACCGTCCGGCAAATCAGTTCCAAAAATGTCCAGTTTTTCACCGTCACTCGAGCCATATTTAACGTCTAATTCATGTGGAATGGTTTCCGTAGCTCTTTTGCTCTCTGAAATTCAGAAAATGATTTTTTCATAAAGAAACACATTTATTCATTTATACCCGACTGCGTCAAAAGGAGCGTAGGTATGTATGTATGTATATCCATTTCTATAGGAGGCCCTATAGCATAGCCCAAACGGCTTAACGGATTGTAACGTATGAAGTGTCGTTGGATTCGTCTCAATTGTCATAGTGACATACATAATTTTTACATTGTCTGAAAACTGCAAAAAAAAGGTTAAAGCAGTCGGGTATGCTGTTTTAAGGATGATATTACTAGTTAATATCCTAGGCTTCATAGATTATGAGTCTTGAAGATGCTTATCATGCACAATCAGAAGAAAAATATTTTTTTGGTTCTTTCTTTTATTGGGCGAAAATTGTTATTTTCGGTACACATTGTTTGCAGATAGTGTGTAAATATTTCATTTCATAATATCTTACATAACAGATTACGTATTGGGTTTACTCTAAAATAACTTATCACTATGAACCAGATATTCTTTTTCTAAAAATTATTTCCTCGACCGAATACTTTATTCATCAGTAAGTACCTTGTTTTCGTCGTATGCTAATATTATGCTTATCAGCTGCCATAATATAGGATTTAGGTCCATTCTTTCTAGTCTCGTTATTTTCATAAAACATTGGTTATTTTACTTATATTTTAAATTTAAATTGCAAAATGTTTGTGTTTTATTTTCAAACGAACTAAGCTCTTTGATATAGTGATATAACATAGTGTAGTGACTTAATTAAATCATAGAACACAAGAACAATGTGTCTACCCCTTTATGTTAGAACAAAGAAGTGCAGTGTCAGTGGACGCCTCCTTTAATAAACGATTATTTAGTAGTTTAAGTTAGCGTAGAATTACTCATTAGTCTTATATAAGGCTAGATTGTAATTAATATGAAGTACGCTATTATCATTCGGTACTTTATATATAACATAAAAAAATATTACTCATCTATTTCCTAATATTAGATTTTGACAATATCCTAGATCTAGGTCTTTTGACTGCGTATGTTGTGTCTGGAGAAAGAATCTCAAATTCGCATTAAGCTTTGGTAATATTCTTTCAAAGTTAGGTATTCATCTGTTTTCCTGTTACATGTTTTACTCCGAGCTAACTAGCGTTGTGTCTTCGAGAGTGGAAAAGTTGGATATTTGCTTTATTTTCAAATTGGGCACAAAAGTAAACCAGTGACAATAGAACGTTCACTACCTACTCATATACACAAATGAATATGAAAATTATAACAGAAATCCAAGAGCTGCTGGAGTTTAATTTGTAAAAATAACAAATTAACGAAGCAAATTATGTTAGATTGGATGAACTACCTAAGTGATTAAAATTTATTACTGGCTGTTCGTAAACTTGATTTTGGAAACTACATAAATGAATCCTGAAAATAAATGTAAAAACCAAAAGCTGATGGCAATAAAAGTTGATGACATAATGTAAGCATTATCGAATAGAAATTTTAACGAATTCGAGCACTCGTACGATTTACGAGGATAATAAAATCTTTTTGAAATTCTTTGATTACCTGTAGTAATGAAATCTATGTGCTGTTGTATAACATCTTCAGGGGTTGGAAACCTGGTAGACCACATATGAGGCTTATATTCGTTTTCTACATCGATCTCCTTATTTGTTGTTTCCGTGGCGACCATTTCAATTTCTTTAGACTGTAAAAAAGCTTGAATTATTTTTTTGTAAATATTCGATATCGGAACCCCTATTACGAGTCTATCACGTTTAGTGAAACGTTCCTCGTTAACGTTTGGGCCCATACATCTACGTGCAGCGCACCTAGCGGACCGTTTAGGTACTAACATTTTATTATGGGAAAGACAGGCGTAAAAGTAAACCGAGATCGTATCAAAAAACGTGAGAAACTCGTTCTAAGGGTACAGTATAAAACTTAAGTCACTAAGAAGTGCGTTTCCTAGTTCATAATACAAAAATAAAGCGTGCATCACCATCTTAATTGAATAAATGTTGCTAAAGTTTCACACTGAACCTTATTTGTTGATTTCAAACTCGACTTCCATGGGTAGCGAATTCCTTTGAGAAATAGCTTCAGAAGTTTAACGAATGCCTTTGTTTTGGCCATATTGCTTCTGAAAACGAGTTGCCTTGTATACTTGTCACGTTAAGTAATTTTCTGCTGTCTAATACAAAGTGTTTAAGCGGTGCTCGTTTTTACTGTAAAATATTGTGAGGGTACCCACTCAAAATTTCTAAGACGTAATTATAGCTCTCGAATAATTTGGAATTCGGAGTAAGATTAAGTATCAGAGGCGTTGGATGGAAGGCTTTATAGGGAGGCTGAACCTAACAAATTTGGAACATATGGCTGCTTTTACGGTTCTGGAAAATTTACAAATAAGAAGTAGATTTTATGTGAACATAGATACGAAATTGCGTACAGTGACGATACGAATACTTTTTCGATAGTGATTCGTGCTTGACGCACAGATCATTATAAGCAACGGCACCTACTTCCGCGCTAAGCGGTTTGAAACAGCGCTAAGCCTCTCTTAGGGACTAATTGATATTTTTGTGTATACCCAGTTCCTGTATAGATTTACTATATGTCAACAATTTTACATGATATACCTGTTATATGCCATTATCGCTTAGAATATGCAGATATAATGTTTTATTGATATCACTGAGAATAATATGTTGCTGCATTTACAATAAAACCTAATTTGTTGAATAATTAGTTTTAACCGGTCACGTTATCAAAGGGGCGAGTGGTTTTTTTAATTATTTCGGTACATGTGACATATAACAAGGTAGGTACCGAGTGATAAATATTAAATTATTGTTACCTATTTCTTCTTTTAAGTGCTTTTCATTACGTATTAGTTACCTATAGTTTAATTTTTTATATGATCGAAGTAGCAAACGAGCATGTAGTCCACCTGATGGTTAGTTGCCACTGCTGCCCATGGACATCCATAGTCAACTCCAGATAAAATTAAATCCTATCTAAAGTTGACCACAGATGCGTTTCTACCCGTGAGGATTGATGGTAAAGTTTTAATGGTAAAAACGAAAGATGGCCATAGAAACTCAGCAATAAATAATAATAATTCGTTATTTTATATGAGCATGAGTACAACTACAATACGGTATAGTTTAAAATGTTCACAAGCAATTTTTTATAGTAATTGTTTATCTTAAGTATCATGCCCTAGATGATTGTGGGGAACATTGTTCGTTTAAAGTAAAAACTTTTTTAATACAATTAACTTAAGCACCATTTCATTAATTTAGTTAATCCGAGTAAAGTGGCAACTGAAACTGTAATTAAGTGCGAAAACTATTTCGATGACAACAAACTCGATACATCAATAAATCAGTAGGTAGATACCTATATTGCCAAAGTTTTTCTATCTGCTTAATACATTACTAATCTGTATCTATTACACGGTATAGTTTTAGTTGGCTTTAGCAAAATTAACATTATATAGGTAATGGTAATTTGTTTAAAATAATGCATCTGTTTAATAAATGCATCCTGTTTATTATGACGCGAATAGGTAGGCCAGTACTAAGTAACGTATAATTTAATTTATATCTGATCTAATCTTGTAATATCTATACGTTATGAGATCTTATAATATATTAACAGCATGGGTATTTTGCTTTAGTATGTAAAATACTATATTATATTTTCATCGGTAAGTAAATTGTAATGTTCCCTTAGTAAATCGTCAGAAAAATATAGCGAAACGGCGAATAAAAAGGTCATCCTGAAAAAATTGTGAATGATTTCTTTACTCTATTTTTTCCTACAGTGCCTATAAGTAAAATAAAAAATGTAGGCATAGAAATTGACATATAGGTAGGTTCGCAATTAGCTTAAAATAAGGTAAATAAGCTTATGCAAAAGTCTAGACGGTTTGAAAGAGTTAATTTGTAAAATGTATACACATCTTAACATTTATTGTGAGTTTATTTACATCTTTGCCACAAAAATAGTCTGATAATGATCCTAATAAACATACATACATATATTGTCAGACCGAGGCACAATGAAATAGGTACGACCATGACCAAGTTTAGCTACTTTAAAAAAATAAGCTCATAAATAAATTAACCTCTTTCAGCTGTTAAAAAAACATTCATGTCGCGGTTCACATTATCTTTTTGGTTTTGGGTAAAAGTACCTAATCCTGTTATTCAAAATTTCGCAAATAAACGTCCATGTGTTGACACTGCGAAAGCTTCTAATTTAAAATGTACATGGTAAGAGTATACCTTTATTCTGACAGGTAGAGTTTTTATAAGTGGAAAATTTCATTACATAATTTGTGTGAAAATCACAGAAAATATGCTTTTTATAAGTGGGAAATTTCATTACATAATTTGTGTGAAAATATTATACAGAATCTACTCACTACACCAAGAATCGGCTCATCATCATTTGGTCCTCGGGATTAGCACCGCATTTGTTATTGATTTCAGGTAGATAGATCATCTGTTCGAAATAAATTCGGTTTGCTTGTATAGCCATGAGCCACGTAAACAACTTCATTAGACGGACTCCAATGTTATAAAAAAAACTAACATATTTTATACTTTTATATAATATATACCATTAGATTAAAAGTAGGTAAATTAAAAGTAAATGTGGCAAATTCACACGAAATACAATCAGATCTACACTTAAATATCCTTGGCAATATGACACTGATACCTACCTGAGTAAGAATACGAATACATAATTTGATTATAATATGTATCTAGTTTCCGGCTAATATTATTTCTCTTTCTGGTTCGAATATCACAGGACATATAGAACTGCATAGTACGATACTAAGCTTAGCTCCGCGGTTTCACTTGCGTTTGTATAGAGCAACCGATGTTTTACTTACCTCTCTCAAAATGATAAGTTTAAATTGTAAAAAAATGATAAAGTACATGATTTTTTATGAAATAAAGACTAAAGGTTGTGTTGCGTAGATAAGTAACTAAGTCTTACCAAAAATTGTGATTAATTCCTTTATTTATAAAACTGTTTTTTTTTTTTATTTTAGGAAATATCAAGCCATGAACCAATAAGAATATAATAAAGTAGTAAGAAATAACTGATAACTCAAATTTGTGCTGCTAGCACACTATTGTAGGCCGATAACGAAGAGTCAAACGGCTGTTCGTAACGAATTCTAATGATACACATCCGAGCTATTTAGTCTGTGACGGCAGCGATCCATTTATGGATAACTGCATCAGCATCCAGCTATCTAGGAGACTTTAGTCGGTTTTATTTACTTGTCTTATCTCTGATCATGTTTTGAATGTCTTTTTATGTATTTTGTTATAATAGGTAAGACTGTAATGGGTTTGATACACATAAGTCATGTGTAAATTTCACAACCTTTAAATGAGTAAAATTTATTTTAGGTCCTAATTATTCCAATACCTACCTAATTATAAAAGACAATTCGAATCAGATTTCCAGAAATTAACTTACTAAACTTACTTAATACCTAGCTTAGTATTAGTTTCAAGAGTAATTACTAATTGACTGTAGTTAATTCAGATAGTTTTTAGTTGATCGGACTTTTTTATAAAAGATGTTAGGTACAATATTAAATGCGTAGACGATAACCATTAACAAGGCATTACTGGTTTGATAATCAGCCGCTAAAGGTCATCTCGATCATTTAAATCTATCTGATCATTCGAATTCTCATCTACAGGTTCTATTATCTAAAAAACCAATAGGAAACTATCGGCAGGACGCGAAATATATCATTACCAAGAAAATATCAATAAACTGACACTTTTTACGATTTATTATAGAAGTAGCAAATTATCATACAGTCCACATCATGGTAAGTGGTATCAATGCTACTGCCGCCCATGGACATCTGTAATCAATTCCAGAAGGGACTGGAATCCCGCTTTGATCACCCAGGCGATATTACATGAGTCATCAAAGTGGAATGAACTGTTCAATTGGCCACAAACACCCTGAAGGTACCAGGGGGATACCTTCAAAAGGTATCCGATGCGGGCGCTATGTGGTGGAGTCCGGGAACTTTTAGAGACCTCGCTAAAGTCCTCCGAGCGATGGCACTGTCGGGCACTGACCTAGCACCTAGCTCTTGGGGGTGTTTACGACGGTACGCGACCACACATACCACTGTCCTTCCAGGGGTCGCCGAATGGACGGTTCGAGCTCCCAGTCTAGCCACTCGCAACCCCGGAACCCCGCTTTTATTCGCCTCTTACAAAAAGCAGGGGATACCGTAGCCCTATTCTGGTCCCGGGACTAAAAGGACAGCGCCTTATATACCTAAGTTTCTCTTCCTTATCACACTCTTCAAATCAAAACATAGCCTTACACTTCTGTCATAAGCCAAAAAAGGGTATGTTGGTGGTGCCACCGG
>DWPV01008470.1:0-10000 GCA_018251915.1 Urbanus proteus proteus
ATCTTACTAATATTATAAAGCTGAAAGTTTGTGAGGATGGATGGATGGATAGATGTTTGTTACTCTATAACTTGAGAACGGCTGAATAGATCTGGGTGAATGTTTTTGCAGACATAGACAGTAGACTGGAATAACATATAGGCCACTTTTTATCCCAGGAAAATGCGCGGTTCCCGTGGGATATATTTATGTTTATTGATTTACTTTTCAAACGCTGGTGAAACTGCGGGGATCATCTAGTGTATGATAAATATTTGAAGTAGTGTTGTAATTTAATAAGTGTTTTATGTAAGCATGTAGCTTATGTTATACATATAAGCTAGGTAATACGTTTCGCAGTTAGCATGCAATGTACCAAACATACTCACTGAAAATGAATATGCAAATGAAGGTAGAGTAAGATATTGAGCTTTTGAATAAATGCCAACGCGATATATTTTAGAACTAAAGTATTCCAAAATTTCTCTTATCGTATTACACCGACAACCAATTCGATTAATTGATCATTCGACATAATCTTTGTTATTCCAAAAGCAAAGTGTGAACTTGAACATCAGTGTTCACAGTTGATTGCACAGGCAGTGGTGCCAAATGTTCACACTTTGGATCCAATCTCTTGTGGAAAGCAATATTTCTATACCACAAAAACGCCGGACTCCATAACAAGCAACTATTACAGAGAACTGTGACATTAACTAAAAGTCTCTATGATGTCTGAGCATACACATGTATGTATGCTATGTATTTTTAGGTCATACTCGTACATATCATAGTGGACATAGCTTTTACTATTTATGTAGAAAACAAAATCGTATAAGAAACAAATAACCAAAACTGAAATGTAAATAAAACAATTCTCTGCTGTAGTCGTGATCGGATGCCGATGGCAGTTTTTTTTTATATGATCAAAGTAGCAAACGAGCATGCAGTCCACCTGATGGTAAGTCGCCACTGCCGCTCATGGACATCTGTAATTACCCACATATACCTAACATCAAGGTCCTACTTCAGGATAACCACAGATGCGTTGCTATCCCTCAGAACTAAGCTAGAATGCCTCGGATAAGTATATCTCCCTTACCACTCCCTTCAAACCAGAACACAGCAGTGCTTAACACCGCTGCTATAAGACAGAAATAGGTAGTGTTGGTGTCGCTGGAGTCGACTACATAGAGGTCTCCCACCTTTTTTAAAAGTATAAGAAATAAATACCTATTGTAAGTGATAATTTGTAAGTGTTCGTCGGCCTATAAAAATAGAGAAATTTCATTTTAGTGTTTCAATTCACTCTTCATATGATAATGGTAGTCTATACCTATGTAATAAGTCTAAATAATCTCTAATTCTTAAGTATTTATAGTACTGCGTTGAGGTAAGAGAATGATTGACTTAAAACTACTCTTTATTTACTTTTAAAATAAAATGAGTTAATCATTGGAGCGATAATACCATATTAATCAGATACTTCTATTTATCAGTTACATAATCCTACTTATTTAATGTTCGGAGACATAATTATAGCCTCATTATTTTCCTTTCGAAAAACTTCGAACTTTGGGATAAATTACAAAGTTTTGAGATAAAATCTTTTTATTGCCCTCTTAAGTTTTAAAAAATTCTTGCTGCCTATAAAAGCCAAATTAAAGGCTACAATCACGTTTTATAATCTGCTGAATATTTTAATTAATTTCTGTCTTAATCTCTAAAAAATAATATATGTATCTGCACATACTATTACTAGATACAGGTAGTACATTAAATTGCTGTACCTACTGTTGTAGGTTGCACTGTTACAATCAGCTGTTGTACCTACTGCTGTACCTATTGTAGTACCTACTGTGGTACCTACTGTTGTACCTACTGCTGTATCTATTGTAGTACCTACTGTGGTACCTACTATTGTACTTACTGTTGTACCTACAGTTGTACCTACTGTTGTACCTACTGTTGTACCTACAGTTGTACCCATTGTTGTACCTACTGCTGTACCTACTGTTGTATCTACTGATGTACCCACTGTTGTACCTATTATTGCACCTACAGTAGGTACAAAAGTAGGACAACATCCTACTTTTGTACTTACTATTGTACTTTAATATAAAACATACAGATTCCTATCTATTAAGGTTTACATGCCATAAAGTTTTTAAGAGCAGCAACACATCTATGATTGATGGTAATTGGGGTCAATAACAGATTTTCATGGGTGGCAGTGACCAATTTTTCTCAATTGAGCATGCTCCTTTCTGTTTTTATTATATAGAATGTAACGACATCCCAATTACATATAAATTATTGCTTTTATCTTAAAATAATCTAGGGTAAGACACAATGTTACTTCTATAGACCAAGTTATGCTTTTTGGCACGCATTTGCCTTTACACGATTAGTTTATACTTACAACGTCCTCCCATACCTACCTAATATAGTATAATTTATTGCTTTAGATGATAAAGTACCTATTACAATATAATACTTATGTAATATTTTAGGAAATTATTTTGTACCAGCATACAATACTTATGTAATATTTTTAGAGATTATTTTGTACCAGCTACAATTTATTAAATATCGATTTGAAAAAAAATTGATCATGTGAAAAGCCAGTGCATCTTCTAGAATTATTACTTTTGCGTAAATTCCATCAAAACTAGTTTACACGTAGCTAAGGTTTTCTCATACAAATCAATACAAGACAAACAGCAAAAGCACACGACGACCCACGTGGCGGAACGGTTACCATACCTGTCTGACGCGCAATGGGTCCCTGGTTCGATTCCCGTCCAGCCAGACGTCTAAATGATTTAGATTTCTGTTCTGGGTCTGGGTGTTTGTGCATTCGTGTATGTGTGTGTCCGTGGTACCCACGACACATTAGAAAATCATACTGTGGGGCTATGAGTGTAGAAAACGTCAGCAGAAAATACTGTAGTGCTATGAGAATAGAAAACTTTTTAGATTTTTTAAGTTTTTAATTTAATGCCTGTATCAAGAAAATAATGACAACTTCGTTTATTCGCACCAATAATAATCAGATGCCATTTGAAAATCAGATACAAGACATAAATAACAGGATACCTAACATACACTTTAATCAAATTTAAAATCAGGACGAGTACGGTTTCAGCGAACCAATTTAAATTTGTCAGGATTCCAAAGCCAATCCACTCAACAATCTCGTGTAGCGTTGACAGCGAAAACGTTTATATTATCCAACTAGCTATGTCCCGCGGTTTCACCTGCGTTTAAAATGTTACATGACATACATAAGTGATAGCCGGATCTAATATAACTGATAGTAACTGATATAAGCTAGGAAAGGTGCCTTGCACGCATTAAGCGCACGTACAGAAACCTTTTCATTATCACTTATTAAATTAACTTAGTTATGCCTCATACAATCAACTATCTATTAGTGAAAGATCCATCAAAATTTGTACAGCCGTTCGAAGATAACCGTAACAAACAGACAGACTGACAGAAGAAGTATTTTTGTTGTAAATACTGTAACTTTAATATGCATTTAGTACGAAATTAGTATTTCGACATTACAAACAGACACTGCAATTTTATTTATTTCTATATAGTCCAACTAGAAATATTTGACGCTCAAAAGGCTTTTTGTGTAATAAAATGGCAAATCGACGTGCACTCTACCTGATGTTGAGTGCCTGCGGCCTTCCACAACAAATCCAAAAAGAAAACAAAGCCAATATATCAATCGTGCGAAAAATGCGTGTTACAATGTTTAGAAAGGTGTAGAACTAGAATGTATAGTTCAAATAGAAAGGTACAATTGGAACAATTATTTCTCGCAGTTCTTGCGTTTCAAATCGATGGCTCTCAAGTAAACTATCCTATGTCTGAAACATCATTTTTACTGGCAAGTAGTTAAAAGATATTTTCAAACTATTAATAAATTGTTTTTTATCTTTACATATAAGGCAAATATAACAAAAAAACATGATAAAAAGATATATAAAATAAATATTTATATATCCTTTTATAAGACATATAAAAATATTTAAAAACCTATAATATTGAAGGTATGGTGTATGAAAATATCTTAAAACTGCTCTCCTGTAAAATTAACTTTTTAGACATACTATGATTTACTTGGGACCCATCGAAATATGTATTTGTGGATGCTGGTTGATTTGCATATGATGTTAGGACGCAACCATCGTAGCCTTTAGAAGTATCAGCGAATCAGTGATCAGCTTCTTGTATACTCTTGTTTGATATAGAGTAAAGGAGACTTCTTACCCTTGGGGTCTCTCATGCGGCGGCTGCGTTTGCATAAAGACGATGGGCAAGGATTTTCGGATCTCAGGAGATACCCTCTTCGCTCTGGTAGATTCTCAAAGGCCGTAAATAGCTTTTGGATTGTTAACATGCATTTATAACTATAAAATATTTAAAATATTGCATTATAATGAATAATTGCAATAAAATAAATTGTGTTGTCTGTCAGTCATGTCCACGGGTAGCAGTAGCTTACCTACCATAAGGAGGACTGCATTCTCGTTGAATTCTAAAAAAATGCTATACACATTTAATGCCTTTGTTCTGTCTGTAAAAAATCTGTAAATTTTAAGTAAATCATGAGAGTTTTCCCGTTACATTTCTTACTACGAATATCATCCAAAATTCATTTTCTTATTTGCAGAGTGACTAGGGTAACCATCTGATATATAGTTTAATATATGACTATTCCTGGAAGATCGGGTAAGCTCGAAAGCTTATACATTTCTCGTTTTCCTGAAGTTTGTAAGCTACACTACTGTTCTAAATCCAGCGTATTCCACCTTCAAATTATTATATAGTAGGACTTGTACTTTGTACAATTGTACAATTTGCTACTTGACCAAAATGTAAATTAAATTAGAATTTAAGACAAAAGGACAGATTTGAATTGACAAATTATACTCGTATTTCAGGATGCGATAATAAAACACTCTTGCATATAAAAGACTCATTAATAAGGTTAATAAGTAAATACCTAACGTAAAAAAAACATTCGAAATACGTTTCGAAATAAGTTAAAAGCATATTTCAATTTTTGCGTTTTATTCCTGCATATTTCCTAATATTTTTTGTATACATGCTGAAAATTCACAAGCCAAAACATTGGACTCTACATTTGTAGCGAGAACGTCATTTAACATTTCCACAAAGTAATTTCTGGGAATGTAATACTGTACCTGAAACTGCATGTACAATTATATCAGGTAGCAAATTAGCATGTCACGAAATAGATTTGTACTTCACAGATCTCGACTGCACAAATCTCAAGTGACGTTCGCTCTATTCGAGAGTACTCTGTATGCGAGGCGTACCAATGTTGTCCCAAATACCCTTTGGATTCATAGGAAATATAGAGGATACTACCTATTTGTTGTTTATACTGAAAATTTAGATGTTAGATAAACGTTTTCTATTCTCATAGTTTCACACTAGAGTTTTATGTTTTAAGGTTATTTAAGTTAGCTACTAATACACGTAATAATTATCAAAAATGTGAGTGTAAATGTTGTAACTCATGTATAGATATACTTTTTGTGATATTGCTTAAACTTAACTCACTATTGGGTACACTTACACTGGGCGGCGATCTGCCTCATTTATTTTATTTATAGTTTTAGTTATATTTACTTAGTTTGTAATTATGTTATTTTGTAATTTTAATATTTTAGTGTTAATTATTACGTAAAAAACATACTATAATTATGCTTAAGTATATCAAGTTAACATGAATTAGGCATGTCTATCCAACTTCCAGTAAAGTATCCACAACTATCCAATTCTTTGAACATGGTCAAACGTTGGATTGCCGTGTGTTGATAGCCTTTAGATGTCATAAGAGGCGACTGAGGGATTAAATTCGAGATGGGGAGCAGAATCTTCCTGTAAAGCTATTCATGTCTCGTATAATCACTCAAATACATCTATCACACAAACGGTATGGTGGATATCACTACATAGTATAAAATAAAGTCGCTTTCTCTGCCCCTATGTCCCTATGTATGCTTAAATCTTTAAAACTACTCAAGGGATTTTGATGCGATTTTTTAAATAGATAGAGTGATTGAAGGGGAAGGTTTATATGTATAATAAGATCAGTTTTTCTGTAGTATATTTAGTATCGGCATTGCACCCGTGCGAAGCCGGGGCGGGTCACTATAAGGTTTATATTGGGCTTATAAGACTTGTAAAGGTGAATGTAAAAATACAAGTTGAAAATAACAAACACAAATTGCATTATTGTAATCTTTTTATTAACAATAAAATGAATCACGTGCGATACTTAATTGATTTCCCGTTTTCAGATCCACAAGCCTGGGTACTGCAAAATTCTAACGTTCCATTTGCCTTTCGTACATTCGTTCATCATTTTTGACAATGTTTTTGCAAGTTAAAATAATCACTTATGATTTATGAATTATGATTTTTTCCCTAGCATTACGCATTGGCTTCACTAACAGCTATATTCGAGTAAAGAATTGAGCGACAAAATGCTATAGTGTCTCCGTAATCAACCTATGCTATGTCTTGTGATAAACAATTTTTGCTTGCCGAAATTTTGCAAGATCTAATCGCTATCGTATAATCGCTGGTAGTGAAACAAGTACGTAACAAGGAAACATTATTGATACATAATATCATCACCTGAAGAATTAAATGCCTACGTAGTTACACAATAAAAAGCACTTGCGTCTTCATTTAATTATATTCAATTGCATAATGCACTCTCTTACAAATTTATAATCGAGAAATATGTAAGAAGAAAAATTTATGGAATATATAACAATAAATAAATTTTTATTTACAGTTAAAAATTGTATTTCCTATCTATTAAGAAATTAAGCGTAGGTATATTGAAAATACATAGTATTGTTATAAAAAAACAGGTACAAACAAATAGCATAATGTTAAGTTTCAACGAATTCCTAATACGTACGCATATGTACATGAAAATATGAATATCGTACCATTAGAGGTTTTTAACGAGATGAGATTTCATGATGGTGTCGTTATGAAAAGCGTATTTTATTTTTTATCGTCATTTTCATCGTGCTCATACAGGACTCGCTTATAACCATAGACTCTGATATAATGATATCATAAATTGAACAATTTTCTGAACAATATAATTAAAATAATAAGTAACAACGACGAAATAATGCGTTAGACAATCAATATCTCACATTCACCGTCACATTTTAATTCATAGTGAAACTTATTATCAAATACTTTTAGCTTATAACAAAATGGTAACACTCGAATGAAATTGGCTTGGATTTCGTTGATTTGTACATAAAACAACATGAATACCTCTCTCCATCCCTAGCCCACACTTTAGCTCGTGGCTCAAAAGAAACATTCCAATGAAAAACAGCGCTTATAAATACGTACCGTATGTAGATAAGTATTTACATCCTTACCATTGAATTATAAAATATTTCTTTACGAATTGGTACTGGTTCATATTTTAAATAGTTCGGTATGGTAGCATACCCAGGTTGACTTAAAAAAGTTCCTTAGCATTTACATGTAACTGACGAATTGTAATGTGTAACGATATAAACAAAACGTGAAGAACAAGGAATTTAAGTACAAAACATTCCTCACTTTCGATTATTAGGTAATTTTTACATTAAAATATTTTAACTACTTAAATATTATTTGGCAGTAGTGATTTTTCGAATTACCAAAACGTTGTAAGTTCCTATAACTACTCTTAATACATACATAGGTAATACTCACTTTAATAACAAATTACAACATATATGTACTGGTCGATTTATTCGGACACAACTGTACCAGAATGCGGTAATACTTATTTGCAAAGATGTATAGTCAAATCACTTTAAAGACGTTTTTGCATTTGTAGTAGTGTAATACGTACAGTGAGTAGAACCAAAAAAAAACAGGTTGCCATAGTTACCACGCGTGTGTACCTGGGGTCAATTGCATAAAAGTAACGTTAAAAGTTTTTATGTCTTGCCAATCTATTTATTAATATTTTCGTAATAATCATTTTTTAAGAATTTTCAGTGCTTTAATATTTTAATTCACAGATTTCAATTGATACCTATAAGAATTATTACATACAAGTAAGATGTTAATACTTTAGACACTTACTTACAATAGGTATTAGAACAAATTATTATTAACATTAACAATTTATCTAATTGCAAGCTAAAACGAAGATATCTAATTTCTGTACTTAGAAGTTCATGATAATAATTTACGGTTGTACAATACTAAGTAGGTACATACCTATTAAAATATTATTCGTTTATTTGTCTGCTGACATTGCACTACTACAAATGCAATAACGTCTCTAAAGTGATTTGGCTTTACATAGATTATATACCAAATGTATTGACAATGAAGGACTACCTACCGCTAGACTGTCGTAACAAACTAGGGAATCGTGAAAATATATCGTAAATTGAACAATTGTATTTCGTGATGTATCAAGTCTTCCAGGATTTTACTATAATTAAAGCTCAAATTTATTCTATAAAACGACCGTTTGGGTATTATAACGAAATGCCTCAGTACAACACCTTCGCCGCTATTATTCGACACACAATTCGAGTTTACGAACTATAAGTTACATTACAACTTTTGTACACAAACCTCCAACAACTTGATACTCGACATTCACCATTAGTAGATAACACCAGCGAAACAGATAAAACAATATCACAACATGAATTTCTATTCCATAATAATCTTAGCGATCGAATAAAATAAATTTAGTTAACGTAGACACATGTTATGTACATTGTACAATATACGAGACGCTTAAAACTCGAAGAAACAGCGCCCTTTAGGACGAACCAGCAATTAAATTTGAAAGTAACGATCAAGTATTCGTATAGCGGGCGACGCCGCGCCCCACACTTAACACACTCGATGTACTTATACAACTTTAAAGATAATATTGTCTCTGCAAAATCTCACTCCACGAACACTCGTCAATTATTAGCGAGTCGTATATACTAGGTATATGTATATAAATTTGATAATGTTAATTCGTATTTAATATTATTAATTCATCGTAAAAACACTTAGTTTCCAGTTCACATCGCTTACATTCCTCCTTGGGGAGGTTCCGTATGTTCACAGTGCGTCACAGGGTACGGCGCGAGTGAGAGCGGGGAGCGGGGCTCAGCACACGGCGGAGAGATGCAGGGGCATGGGCGGTAGCGGCCGCGGGGAGGCGCGCCGTTAAATGATGCTCTCGCGGTTGCGTTCGTTGTCCTCCTGCGAGCTCACTGAGCTGCCTCCGCAGATTTGCATCTCGATCTCTTGCAATCTGCGGGAGAAACTTACGAGTTAGTTACTTAGCACGTTATAATTAGTATAATATCCTTTATCAACCAATTTGTAATATACTCAGAGCTACAGCTGTAGCTATGAGTATATAAAAAATTGGAAGCAGTATGATTCGATCGGGTAAGTTAACCAACGGCAAATTCATCTCTTGCATATAGCAGTTATTGGGTGTGGATATCGACCAACTTACATATCACGACCATCAATGGATCATCTTAGACTTCAGAAACATCAACGTATCTTAGATAGATTTCTGAAAAACTTCTATATGGAGTTGAAGTTGAAGGATATGGAGTATAAACGACTGTGTAATATGCTTATGACGATTAACTATCAGAGAAGTCTAGTGAAGAACTACTAAATTCCTCTATGGGATAAGCAAGCGATTTTCGTAAAGAAGCACTTTATATTACAGTGGGTATATCCTTTCCTATATCTGTTTACTACCGTATGCTAAAGAAGATTAACTACAAACGTAGGCAAAGCTCAGAGGGAATAACTACACCTAAATAAGATTTAACGTACGTATTTTACACCCATATTATATATTATACTATCAAATACAAATATTTAACTACTGTGTTGTACGTGTGTGTGCTAAAGAACACAAAAGAGGACGTGAAATTTGACCTATGTCTTGTCCATAATC